>VZRH01004434.1:164319-192747 GCA_013397555.1 Urocynchramus pylzowi | reverse complement strand
CTTGCTTGTGAGACAAAATAATGGCTCTTGTTCTTCCCTGGAACTAGTATGGAATCCAAGCACAACTCATGTACAGTTATGAGAAAACCATGCCATATTTTTCATTGTAATTAACTGCTTCAGAGCAAGACTTCTCATGTATAAAGATGAAGAAAGGTCTCAGCTTTGCCTGAAAGACAACTTGCCTTTCAGCAATGTCTCACACTTTGAGTTTTGACTGAAACATTCCACTGCTTTGGTGACCTGTTGTGCCAAAAAAGCTGTCTTGTGTTACGCTTCGCTTTCAGCTGAATTTGCTGGCACATGCCAAGGGACAGAACAAAGTACTGCAATTTATACTGGAACACTATTTTGTGCTGCTCCACACATGAAATTGATGTCAGGAAAAAGTGCACAAAGGGCATGGAAAACGTAAATAAATACTGTGATCCTTTTACCTTCAGTTTTAAATAGATGGATTGAAATGCATGGATCCTAAAGATTTATGAATCCGTTTATAGTCCATTCTGGAGTTTTAACATTTCATGCAGCTTGTAGGAGGGAGTGTATTATTTATAAAAAGTCATGGTTATTCAGCAGTGTTTATTTCTGAAGAGCAACAAAATATCTTCAAGGGAGAAGAAGAAATTCATAACTCTGGTTTACTACCAGGGTTAGCCAACTTAACAGTCTTTTCTCATGACTGATTTACAAAGACCTTTGCTCTTCTGAGCATGTTTGGAACACTGGACATTTTGCTACCAGCAGTAGAAATCACCTCCATCTCTCAGGGCAGACAGCACTGCAATGGATTCAAAGAGGTGGTGGTGGGGGAACCTTTACTGTTGTGGAGATACTTGAGCTTTACTTTTGCAGCCCTTTTCCCAGCACAGTATTGAATGGAAATTCAGAACTAGGGCCTGCAGGGAGAAAACCCAGAGCAACTATTGACAGATATAATTTCTGTGTGACATCAGTTTCTTGGCCATGTGAACAATTTCTTCCATCTGATGAAATGTAACATCCATTCCTTGTTTTCATTTTCTATCTTTGGACTCCTTTGCCCAGAGTTGTTCTTAAGACAAAGGGCCTGAAAGGATTATAATGTAAAAGTAAGTGCAGCCTTAGCATACCTTTGGTCTTTCTAGCTACTTTACCTCATTGGAATTGCAGTGCTTGCTTTTCTTCCTAGCAGGTAATAAATCAGTTTCAATGAAAAAGAAAAAACAAGTCAGACATAAACCAGCATTTTCAAATAGTGTTTCTCAGTCAACTTTTATCTTCACCCTCTGTGGAAGTGGAGCTTGCAGAAGTTTCATTCGGCTCACCTCAACTGACTTCTACCTAGATACAATTCCTGCAAACCACCAAAGGGAGTTCATAGTTTAACTGAACAAATCCCAAGCAGTCTGACCTCTCCCTCCTGTCTCTGCTTGGCAGTGCTGTCAACAGAAACACCTGAACTGTGTCTATCTGTAGAGCAGAGAGCCCAACCACAGACAGATGCAGCACTGCTCATCACACATTTCTGGCTTGTCTCCAGCAGAGCCTTGAGGACAGGTGGATGGTGCTGCTCAGGGATAAGAGGGAGTCTCTCTGTGGTTAATAGCTCCTGATAGATTTTATTTCCATGAATTTCCCACGAACCACATGAACATATGGCAGCCAGGAGGACCTGTGGTCACGAGCTTCACCAACCGTGTGAGAAGATAACTTTCCTAAACTCGGCACCTGCTAACATCATTTGATACTCCTACTTCATGCATTATGAAACAATAAACAATCATTTTGTATTCAGCACCTTGTGCCAGCCCTTATCTGTAAGCCCTGCTCTGTGTCTTCTGATAGATTGCTAAATCATTCTAACAGATAACATCCTCCCCTGCTTTCCTTTCGAGCAGGGATGGAGATCTGGCACCCGTGTCCCTACTCATGAGAGGCATCAACGGGCAGTGTCTGACCACTGCATGCACTGCCAGCAGGAGTGTCCCTTCCATAGTCCTGAGAGTGTCCCTGCTGTCCTGAGCACATGGCATGGGTACAGTGTGTGAACCCAAAGACACTGTTACCTGTTAAACACAAGGGTGTGGGAACTAAAGGACACCTGTAGGGTCCAGGCAAATATTGGGATAAGTTCAACTGCTCTGTCATGGTATTGTGCCAAAGTGGTGACCAGAGTGGTGGTGTGGTCCTGTGTGCTACTCAGTGAAAGCCTTCAGCTGGCCTGTCTCGGGTCAGAGAGTGAAGGGTCACGGGAGCATTGCCAGCTGTCCTTGGGAATGGAGCATCAGTGAAAATTAAATATAACAGAAAAGACACTAAGGTTCTTGAAGGATTTGCATAAGAAGGATTTGCACCTGGATCAGAAGTCAAAATCCTTAGAAATTTTTGCATACACACACACACACTCATACCTGCACATATGCATGAAACATAATGCTTTAGATATTATGAAATCAGATTCTGCATCTGAGAAGTGAGAGGCCTAGAAGAGCTACAGTTTTGTAAAAACATCATTTGGCACTTTCCGTCTCAGGATCTGAAAGGGATGTTTTGGCAATACTGACATTGTCCACAACAGGCTACCTACAGCAAGCACAGAGATGGTGTTCTAAGGAAAAGGAATATTGCTTCCCATTTAATGTATGGCACCAATACTTAGGTAGAGTTTCTTAGCAAGCCACACTAATCTCCTATCTGATTTGCAAGCTATCACACATGCATTTAACTTTACCTTAAATGAAACAAAACAGCAATACAGTGAAGTATTGTTGAAACCAGAAAACAGCTCACTCCACATAATTAAATTTTAATTCAAAATGTCATTGCTTGTGTATGATAGAAACATTTTTTATGATCAGTCAGACAATTTCTACATAATAGTTACCTTTATTTGAAGGCATATTGACTCAAAACAGTAAAAAATGCAAATGAAGATTCTTCACTAGCTAAAATGATGTCAAATTATATATACAAATGGTAACATAAAAGAAAAAAAAAGATTTGTCAAGTACATCAAGTAAAGCTTTGGAATAATACAGAACTCCTTGCTGCCTTAATCAGAAAGTTTAATAGCTCCCATTTAAAGAAAGAGGAATTAAAGGCAGAGTGCAGTCCTAAATACCACTCCCATCTACTCTGAAAATGGTGGCAGAGTAATTTTTTATGGGTCTGTGATACACGAACAGAAAGCATCCTGGGTATTTGCTGCCCAACACATGAAAAGTGGATTTTTCATCTAATATTGGGAGACCCAAACTGAAGGTGAGCAAGATACCCCCGCATTTGTGATATCCACAAAGTTGCTCATCCCTGTCCACAACCTCTCAGCTGTGTTTTCCTCTGCTGGTGATCCATGTCTTTGTTGACCCTGCCCTGCTTTTCCCTGTGCTGTGAGGTTTCCAGGCACAGCTCACCCTGCTCTCCCACGGTCCCATGCTGCTGGAAGATGTGAGACCCTCTGGCTTAAGTTCAGTCTTGGTTCAGTGCCCACCCTCCTCCTGCTGCAGCCCTGCTAGAGGATCTCAATCCCAGATGGGTGAGGGTAACAGGGTAGGAATGTGCCATTTCCTTAGGACTTTGGCTTCCTAAGGAAATGGCACATTCTGCCCAGAACACATCTTCACCATTTGTTTTTCCTTTACTTCCTAAAACTTGCCACAACTTTGGTGCAAGGCAATCACTATTAAACTCTGTGCAAGAGAAATACAATTATGAGAAGTTCTCTGCAATCCCCCACCCTGCATTAGCCACAGCCTCACTTCAGGCAGGGCATGGAGGAGTGTGGTGCAAGAAGGACTCCGAGAGATCCCCTGCAGATGTTTGATGAGCTTAGACCACTCCAAAATGGTTCTTACTTCCATCACAGCAGGAAGATTAAAGCCTGCTCTGTGCCAGCTCTGTAAGTGAGCAGGGTGTGTGGCTGTGCAATGTGTTGATAACAGACGAGGTGCCAGTAGATGGCTCTCAAGATATGAGGCCTATGGCTTTCACAGGGCTGAGCCACCTTCCTGGCTAGGGAGCAATGCTGCTGCTGCCAAACAGCCACCAAAACTGGACCTGGGGACAGGACAGGGATGGCATGGAACCCTGGCATCTTCTCCCCAGAGATCCCTAAAAATAGCAAAGTTCATAGCTTTGTTGTTTTTGATAATTCAAGGCAAAAATGCAGCCCTCACTAAAGCACACTTGAAATCACCCTTCAATTCTTTAAATGAGATTTAAGGGCTGTTTAAGTAGGCTGGGAAAAGCTGAGATAATGCTTCTGCAGTACCCCTGTTAGTGTGCAAGGAGAGGTACTGCCAGTCCCAGCGGGGTTATGTAGTTAATAAGTCAGATTTTCTTGACTAAATAGTTGAGCTATGTCTATTTAGAGTTGATTTTCTCAAGCATACATGAACTAACACCCCTAAGGGGAGAGGGTCCAGGAGGGATGCTCACAGTTAGAAATTCTACAGAGGATTGAAATGAATTTTCAGTACTGTGTAACTACAGTAGATAACATTTAATTGGGAGAAAAGAGAAGTGAGAAGAGAAGAGAAGAGAAGAGAAGAGAAGAGAAGAGAAGAGAAGAGAAGAGAAGAGAAGAGAAGAGAAGAGAAGAGAAGAGAAGAGAAGAGAAGAGAAGAGAAGAGAAGAGAAGAGAAGAGAAGAGAAGAGAAGAGAAGAGAAGAGAAGAGAAGAGAAGAGAAGAGAAGAGAAGAGAAGAGAAGAGAAGAGAAGAGAAGAGAAGAGAAGAGAAGAGAAGAGAAGAGAAGAGAAGAGAAGAGAAGAGAAGAGAAGAGAAGAGAAGAGAAGAGAAGAGAAGAGAAGAGAAGAGAAGAGAAGAGAAGAGAAGAGAAGAGAAGAGAAGAGAAGAGAAGAGAAGAGAAGAGAAGAGAAGAGAAGAGAAGAGAAGAGAAGAGAAGAGAAGAGAAGAGAAGAGAAGAGAAGAGAAGAGAAGAGAAGAGAAGAGAAGAGAAGAGAAGAGAAGAGAAGAGAAGAGAAGAGAAGAGAAGAGAAGAGAAGAGAAGAGAAGAGAAGAGAAGAGAAGAGAAGAGAAGAGAAGAGAAGAGAAGAGAAGAGAAGAGAAGAGAAGAGAAGAGAAGAGAAGAGAAGAGAAGAGAAGAGAAGAGAAGAGAAGAGAAGAGAAGAGAAGAGAAGAGAAGAGAAGAGAAGAGAAGAGAAGAGAAGAGAAGAGAAGAGAAGAGAAGAGAAGAGAAGAGAATTCTCAGTTTGGGCAGTGATTTATATCTCAAGTTTAAATTTTGTGAATTGAGTAAATATAAAGATAACAAAAGCAACCAAATTCTTACGGCTATTTGGTCACTCTTAAAATAAGGAAGAGGGTTTGTAAATCACAACTTTATTTAGACAACTGTCTGTTTAGTGTATATACTAGAAAATAAGGAAGAGGGTTTGTAAATCACAACTTTATTTAGACAACTGTCTGTTTAGTGTATATACTAGAAATTCTGCTGGAAATGTTATTAAATTTTTCATTAAATTTGGTTTTATTGTTACTTTATATGCAGTTTTCCACAAAGCATGTCCTGAGGCCTTTGCCACTCAACTGTGATATATTTTCCTGGTCAGCAAGCCCAGTCTATATATATTATACTCGTTCTGTTTCTTGGTTTCATGTCAGGAACACCCAGATGATTGCTGACTAAATAATTAGTGAAGGGAACACCATCTCTGTATAAGTTAGTCATTATGTTAGCAAGAAAATAAAACTAACTTTTATAAACTCTTTCCCTATAGATACTGGGCACTTTCCAGGAGCAAAGTAGGGAGAAAATGTAATTGCTAAAATCTCACACATTCATTATGAGACTAATGATACCTTTTTTCTCCATCTTGCCCCATAAAGGCATCCATAGAAGTGGAGGTGTAGAGCTGCTGCTTCCCATTATAATAGGAAGGAGAAATGCAGGCTTGTAGTATTTCAACCCCATCAAGCAACAGTTTGAGTATGTAGAATATTAGAGTATTATGTATAAGGTAGAATAAGATAATAACATAATACAGCATTATTAGACAGTGTGCCCAAACCATTTCCAGCCACAAGAAAAATAAGGGTGAGGGCAGAGGGCTTGCACTGGCACCAGTGAAGGTGAGGAGTCCTGAGTGAGCTGCCTTCCTTCTGCACCCTCCAGAGGAACAACACTTCCTAATTTCCAGCTCTGCTCCCAAGTTTGTGTTTGTTCACGTTTATCCTCTTGCTTCCTCTGACTCCAATCCAACCACAGGCTACAGAGGGAATTTAAGGAAGGTAACTGGGTAAGTTTTATCAGGTAAATTTGGTCTGCCACCTGATTGGCATGAAGAGTATCTAGTATTTCAGACTACTTAGAAAGAAAAAAGGATGACTTTCACTGAGAATTTGGGCTGAGTTGAGGTAGGAACAAACTGCTTTACTTTGGTTTTCTGAACCCCAACTTTTTACAGAAGATGTGTGTCACCCAATCCATGATACTCTCCAAAGCCTTGCATGGAACTCTGCTCTCAGGTTTCAGAAGGAACTGTTGAACTCAAGTGATGTTAATGTAAGTTACATCACTGAACTGTGGCCTTTCTGGCATTAATAACTTTTTAAGAAGCTGTGTGAGTCACGTAAAAAAAGCTTCCATGCTTATACAAGGTCATCATTCCTCTTCCCCCCCCGCCCAGATTTCTCCCATGTGAGGAGGTAGAGGCTGGTATTAGCATTGAAGAAAGTTGGCTGACATTCTGATCCCACAGAAATAAATGTGAGTTAGTTATTTTAGTTAGCCAGGAATTTTTCCATCAGCTTTCATGACTAATATAGTTAGTCCATGATTTACATGCTATTATCTTCCTATGAACTTTAGAGAATCTTGTGCTCATTTCTTTTTATTACAGCACTAGAAACTATTAAAGAAAAGCTCACCTTGAAGTGTAGAAGAAAAGGTGGTGGCTCTGCAAATGCAGGCTATCTAATGAATTCATGGCTTCCCCTACAGAACTGTTCTGGTAGTAGTGATGGGAATTTTTCAAGATAAATTTGCTAAAATGAATTTCACTTATTATGCTTCTCCTTTTATGGACCTGTGCCCTGATTCAATCTCCCAGTCTGAACATCTGGTGTGCCTTAAAAAGCTTCTTCCACGTGGAGCCTTGTTCCCTATTTCCTCAGCTATTATTTATTACATCGTTTGGGCTTTAGAAGGGATTGCTGAACCAGTGTGGATAATCTAAAAAATAAACTTAATCTAAAACTAATGCAAACTGTACAGCATAGGAGATTTAGAAAAGCTTACTTAGCAGTCAAGTAAAACCCTTTTATTTATCTTGGTACTTCCTGAATCCACCTCTGAACAGATATGGGACCATGAGGGGAAAAAAAAAACCCAAGTACTTTCTGAGTGACCAGAAGGCAGAAATTCCTCACACACTTGAAAACGATTGTCCAAGCAGTGTTTAGGGATCAGAGAGGTTTGAACTCCCCCACATTGCCCCCATCTCATTTGCCAGGTGGCATCAGGAAGTTTTAGCCCTTGTTTTGAGAACAGTATCTATTACCCACACTTAAGCCAAAGCATCTTTTTCAATTTAAATTATGGCTGCCTTAACAGCCTGCTGCCTGAAACATTCTTTGATACTGAGGCAGAACACTTTCCAACAGTGCACAGTCAAATCTGTGGGGCCTGTTAATGCTGTGGGCTGGCAAAACCCCTATTTGGGACATGGAAAGGTGATTATCACCTTCTAAGCTTCGTCCAAATAGAAAGCTAAAACAATCTGGATTGGGTGCGAACACTGCGTACAAAATTCTTTAACATCCCGTGTCTCCAGAGTGAAGCTTAGTGCCAATGACTTCAGCAAATGAAGCAAAATAATCCCAGATCCAAGGCTTTCAGGAGTGAGAAAGGCAGGACTGTTGGTAGCAGCAGTGCTGCTCTCACACCGTTTGTTAAATGTGGTGTGGAAACGTGAGTGCTCAGGAGCTCCTGAACCCAGATGGAGGATTTTTAACGTGTTCTTGCAGGAACAGAACTCTGCTCAGGGACAGGTGACATACTAGGTGATGTACAAGAGACCTTCTGGCACTCTTGGGGATTTTCCACACCTCAAGCAGCAAGTTTCAGTTAGAACTTTTAATTTTTTTTCCAGAGAAGAAGGCTTCTCCTTTTTTTTTGTGTCAATAATACTTATTTCAAGCACAGATTATTTGCATATAATTCTTGTCTCTTTTCTCTCAGGCTTAATCATTGTTAAGGATTTGTGTTGCCATAACAGCGCATTTTTCAGTGATACTGATGGGGCAGATCCAGTCCAAACACCCCTCCCAGTCATATTCATCTGTTCTGATACACACATGACATATCTATCAATCAGAGAATATAAAATGGCCCAGAAGATGTGGGGAGTGAGCTCCGGATTGCCTGGTCAGCTCCTCTTTACTATTGTCATAAACACATCTGGGTTATTTTGCTGAAGCAAAATTAACTGTTTCTTTCTTTGACTTTCAAGAGCCCTTTTCTTTTAACAAGTTGGCACCTTGAAATACAGAGAAAACAGTTTCTTAAAAGCACCAGTATGTGTGCACTACTACCTTTCTCTCCGGTACCTAACACCAGCATGCCAGCCAACACTTTATTGCAGAAATTTGTTCTGTGCTGGAAAGCAGCCCCGGAATGGACTTAAAAGACAATGTCTCCCTGCCTCGTTAGCAGAGCTGCCCAGGGCAGACCCCAGCTGCCCACCACGGCTCCCCTGAGGCACATTTGCTGCTTACAGCTGACCCACAGAGGTGGGAAGCTGCGGCTGGAGCTAAGCTCGGCAGCGCTTCCCAAAGCCGAGTTCAAACGCATTTCTGCCTTCCCGCCGGGGGAGGAATTGAGCGCGTGGCCTGTCCCTCCCTGTGCCAGCAGGTCCTGCAGCAAACACGGCCTGAAGGCCACGAGGGCTGGAGCTGGGGTCTGGCTGGGTGCCCAGCCCAGCAGCCACCAAGGGAAGGCGTGAGCCTGAGGAGGAGCGACAGAGCCAAGGCTGCTCATCCAGAGAACCCCTGCCTGCGAGAGATGGTGCTCCAGAGGCAAGTGCGCAACTGCGTTCTGCAAATGGTATGTTTGTTAAAGACTGTCAAATGGCTTACAAGTAAGATTTCTGGAAAATGTACAAAATGAAAACAGAATTACTGCACTGCTGTAGATAGTGGCAAAGCATGAAGGTACATCAGCATTAAATAAATAGCCAGCTTGGGGTTCTCAGTTGCAATTACCACATACTCTCTGTGTTTGTAATACCTAGGAGACCCACAGCACATTACAGAATTTTGTTAATTACTGAGTAGGTGAAGAAGGAGAGGAAAAAACGCTGTGACTAAAATGTATATTGTGTATTGATTTAGAGAACTGTAATTTAAAATTAATAATTTATCATTCCTCTTAACAGGATATACTCTATTTTATCAAAAGTAATGAAACCTTTGGAATACAGAGGAAATCACTTCCCACTCTGTCATTTCATCTCTGCTGAGAAAGGAGAAGGAGTGGTTTGTCTTGCTCTTGCCACATTTACAAAATGTGCAACTTGGCAAAGAGTAGATTAGCAAGATTACAGACTTCTCTTTACTGTTACTTATCATGCAACAGTAGACAAAAGAGTAACTGGTGTGTGATGTTAAGTGTCTTCCCAGGTAATACTCTTAGGAAGCAATCACAGGAGCACTCAGATCAGTGACAGTCATTGTCCCACCAGTTTCAGCAGTTCTGACCAGCAAAAGTTGCTTGGCTTATTGAATGATAATGAGATCATCTCCCTCCTGCTCAAAAAGCTAAGTCACTCAGATCAGGACTTCCACAAGAAATAGAACACTGCAAGCCATTAATGAAATCACAGTTGGTTCACATCTAACTAGAGGAACGGCCAACACAAAACTAACTTGTCATGAGAAATTATTTAACCCTGCTGCAGCTGCAACCTTTGTTTTGAGTGTATGTGGCCATTTGGGCTAAATGATTTCCTACAACCACACTGTGAAAACTTAAGGGGAAAAAAGCTTCACAGAGAGCTTCAAACAAACCCGAGTATTAAGTTCTCATGTGTGCTTTCTTTATAGAGGCATTAATCATTTTCAGTTATTGCTCATTTTCAGTGCAGATAGCTTGTGCTACATCCTCGCTGTTAGAGACGTGGAAAGCTTCACAGCACGGTGAGGAGGTCAGGTCCCAGCCTCCTTTCCAGTGGAAACAGGGCTTATGGGATTACATTGATTATGAGCATGCAACTCTTTTCTCCCTCATACATTATTTATTTAATTGGCTGCTTTCAACCAAACTAGAGAATCACAGATTTCTCCAAAGTAATTAAATTCCTACAAGTTTCATTGAAGCAGACAAATGGGAAAAGGACAGAGACCCTAGACATGCTCTGAACTGAGCTTCTTTTTAATAGACACCAAAAAACCTCCAGAGGAGATTCAACTAATGATACCAACTACAAGTAAAATCCACGTGAAACTCTGACCCTTGTCAAGGGTCTTTAGAGACAAATTAGACATTATTAGACACAAATTTAGTGCTGATGAATCTGTGCCAGCTGCCATCAGCTGCTGCATGCACCTTGCATTTGGCATGGATGCTGAATGTGTTGAAAGTATAGTCCAAAGTTAGGAAACTGTCCTAAAATCTGGAGAGACATTACTGCTCTGCCACACACTTCTGTGTGATTATGGATTAGGATTTGTATGATGGTGCTAAAATATGGGCAATGCCTTTGGTTTCTATAAAGAAAGATGCAACAGATAGTAAGGCACTCACACAACGTGGGGACACAAAGAAGGAACCTCAAAGACCCTGGAGAAAATTAGAAAATTAATAAACAGACCTGCCTTTCTCCCATTTAATGCATAACTTGTCTTCTAGATTTTATTTTTACGTATCTTTTTTCTTGTATATTTTTTTTTTCTGACCACCTACCCTCTAACACCAGTCAGTTCCTTCCAGGTGGTTCAAGATATATAATCAGCCTGGGAAGCACTAGAGGAACAGCTCATAGCTTCAGAAGAAGGCTTCAGAAGAGAATCCAAAGCATGTGAAGAGGCAATATCCCAGGATTGCTGGGATTTTCAGAGAACTGCTACTCTGCCTGCAGTTTGATTTACATGCCCTGTTGATTGCAATGATAGACCCCCAGTAACTTTTCTCTTGAGAACTTAATTATAAAATTAACATCCCAAATTTTAAAAATTTCAGCAGGTCTCCAAACAAAACCATGGGAAGTAGGAAAAATGCATATATATGGCAATCAGCTATTAAGAGCCACAGACACAGGGAATGCATCTAACCCACAAATCCTCATCAGCTGGAGAAAAGTCATTACTTGTAGGGAAGGTGAGCCCCTGTGTCCTTTCAGAGCCACACTCACTTTTCATGCACTCTTTTTGCAGGGATGGGATACAATAGCAGAAGAGAGGTAGCTGTTCTGATGGGGCACACACATTGCAAACATATCTTCATAAGTATAGTGTACAGGGTTTTTTTCCTAATTTCCCCTCCCAATTAATTAATTTTTCTTTAAAGCTCAATTTTTTTTTTTAATTGGTGGAAGTTCTGTTCTACTTAGGATCATTTCACTTTCTTTTTATTTTTTTGAAAAAAAATTTCCCCCATTCTGGGGGAAAAAAAACCCACCAAAAGCAACAACCATAAAACCAAAACTCCCAAATCTGACATGTCAACTGCTAAAGTAGGTCTACTTCTATTTATCTAGATGAAAAGAGAATCACCCATTTCATAAACAGTAGGCACTTTAGGACAAAACCAGAAACTAAGTGGTTTATGTCTAGTCCTGGATCATCTTACTGTTGTGCAGAGAATAATGAAAGATAACAAAGGCACTCCCATACTGCCAGATCACTTGTCTTCTGTTTAAATGCATCCTTAAAGATATAACTACCCCAAATCTCATCCCCAAGCAGATCTACAGAACACAGAGATGGCAAATATCTAAGTAGCTCTTAGAAGAATGTCCCTGGTATTATCCCTGGGCAACATTGTCTATTACACTGCCAAATTAATGAAGACCAAACCAGCAAAAAATTCTGTGTGACAAAAAAATGTATATCTCCTAGCTCTAGACGGGCCACTGAATGATCATTCCTCTGCTCACAAAGTTTGGTTCCAATTACACCTCTGAATTGCTCATTCCTTGAAGACATCTGGTGTAAATTGCTTTCTGAAAAGTAGCCACAAATTTCACAAAGTTATGCAGATACAACAGCTGTTGTATATATGCTCACCCAAAAGCGAGAAGTGGCATTCTGCTTCTTCCTCATCTTGGAACATAAACTCACTTCTTTGCATCTACTGTGCAAGCAGAATTTGATTTTTTTTGTTGTTGTTGGATTTGGGGTTTTTTTATGCTTTGTTTTGTTCTATTTTGTTGGTTTTGGGTTTTTTGGTGTTTTTTTTTTTTGTTTTTTTTTTTTTGGTTTTTTTTTTTTTTTTTGATTTTTGTTTTTTGTTTTTTTGTTTTTTTGTTTTTTTCCCTTTCCTGCTGGCTCCATTCCTTCCACATAAACCTATGCCTGCAAATTACAAATGCTGTGTTGCTAAGTTCTGGCTTTATACCTAGAAAGTGTTTCAAAATCCTGGCTGAGGTTGTGCTGAGTGCTCGGCGGCTGTTTTGGTGACAGCTGTTTTCTCTGAGTCACCTGGAAACCAGCTGTTCTTCAGCTACCTTCTCCTTGGTTAGAGGGTGCTCACTGGAGGCAATTTCTGGGATTTGTGATTCCTTTGCAGAAGATTGCTGGACAGATCCTGCTTTTCCCATGTGCTGGAAGGCCACCTCTGCAAACAGCTGTGCCATTTGGAAAGGTGTGACAATGCTCTTGCTTTTGAGAGTTTGATTAATCAATATAATGTGAATTTTGTTCAAAACTGTATGGGTCCAACCTAAATTTCAGTTATCAACAGGAATGTCTCTGCACACTTCACTGAGCTTTGAGTTAGATTGTGCTAAATATGGCATCTCTATTTTCCCAGCAGATGATGATTGGAAACAAAATTCATGTGTGTGCAGAGAGAGCAGAAAAACAAAATCTACACCAAACTCAAGCAATGAATAAACTATATCTGAGTTAGGTATGTGGTTTGGTTCATCTGTCATTTACACTGGCTTAGTGTCAGTATCACCTGACCTCAGCCAAATGACTCTGGCAGTCCCCTGAAGAACAGGGACAAAACAAAGCTCCAGTATCTTAAAATAGCATAACATGAGTTATTGTGATGGAGCTTTTAATAATATACAAGACACATACAGTATCCATGTTTGTAGTAAAATAAGGATGGTATTTACTCTGAAATGAAGAGCTGACTTGGATCCTGGCCCTACAATAGTGAATGGCAAAAAAAATCCCCAACAAAACAACTCCACTCGTATTTTTTAAACTAAAATTTTAACAGGATTCTTTTTCCTATGAGAGATATGAAGAGGTATCTTTGCTTACATTATTTTAAGACCTGTTTAATAAATCCGCATGAATTGTCAGTATGTTTATCTGATTTGATTTTATATGATGGGAAAAGGGGAAATAAATGTCTTTAACAGAGAAAACCAAGCACACATCTAAAGTGATGAGATTTTTCCCAGCATTTGCTGTGATCATTTGATTCTGCATTCCCCCTGCCCTCACTCTTGTGTTTCTGTGCCTCTGTTCTTTCTAGATTTTATCTGACTCTGAGACTCAGCTCCTGTCTCTGGAACAGAGATAGCACACTTAGGCTACTGCAGTCTAAGGAATGAAAAATGGCTATTAGTGGGATATTTGTTGCAGGATGAGAAAATTTTGAAATGTTCTAGCTGTATAGTAACTGCTACAGAGTGCTACAACAACACAAATGTATGCCTAGAAATGGACAATCCCCCATGGACCTTTTCAGCTTTCCCCAGTTTCTTGGGGTGTTTTTTTTTTTTGTTTTTCTCTAAAACCTCATCAGCCTATATTGCAGGAGGCATGCACAAATATGCTGTCTAAATAACACAAGAAGCTGTCTAAATATTTCTAGTACCAGGGGATAAGGAGACATTTTAAACACTTAATTGCAGTAAGAAGATGAATACAGGAGCCAACACAGGTACCATTCCTCAATCCCCCTTGGTTAAGCAGGGGGACAAATATTAATATAACGTAAAGCAAGTACAACCCCTACAAAAGCTGGATTGACCCTTCTCCCAGGGCACTGCCAATCAGCAATTCCTGATGAAAGATGTTAAATGGGAAAATATTTTGAAGAAGTTTTACATGGCCTTGTGGACAGGTCTGCCTCTTCCCTGGGCTCAGCCTCCACAACTGAGAAACGGGCTGGTGCCCTGCTGTCCCTGCCCATCTGCCCTCCCTGGTGTGGCATTTAAAACACTGCTCCTGGTAAGGAGATGAGGCAAAGGAGGTGGGAGTGGAAGGGAGAGTTTGTTCTTAAGAGAAAAAGATTCTTCCAGTGATAGAAACCCAAATGTTACAGATGGGTACATGCTCAGCTCCTGCCTACTTTCAGAATGGTTCTGCTCTCCAAAACCTACTGTTGTTTTTTTCCTCTACATCATCAGCAAGGATCGACTCCCTGTAACAGGGATTTATTTTGGAGAAAAGGCAGAAGCTGGAGTCCTTGCAAAGAGCACCAGAACTACTTCTGAATAAATTGCCACTGTGACCACAGTCTAATACCACACAAACACGGAACTAACGCTGCTCATGTAAAGGTTGCAGAATTTGTCTTGTCTTTGTTGAACCTTAGGCTGCTGTTTCATATTCTAACAGAAATTAAAGAGCTAATTACATACAATTTAGACTAAACATGAGGGACATAGGCTCAGCTTCCAGCTGAGTTGGGAAAATTTTAATTGTTTAGTTAGAAAAGCAATCTATTTGGAGATGTGCAAAAGCAACTTCTGATTCTAGGTTAAAAGTCATCAGAGCAATTTACGGTCTTACAACTATTAATTTCCTAATTTAGATCAAGAAATAGCAACTGTAAGGAAAAGGCAGTGACTGTGTAGATTAGATCATTAGAACCACAGTCAGCAGAACTAATGTCCATTAACCTAAGTGGCAGCATTAACACCCTTCTTTCTGGCACTGACCCACTGCCTTCCCCTAATCTGCTTTTCTGGAAGAACACCTGGCTACAACAAAGTGAGGCAATTCCTGGAAAAAAACCCCAAACAAACTAAGCAGAAAGGCAGCATCTATGCTTATTTGGCTATGGGATTTTCCACTGTGATATGGAGTCCACCAGTGATGGGTGCAAGGGACTGTGTCCCCTCCTCCCCACCAGACTGCTCAGGACACTAAGGATCCCAAAACCACTTTATCAGGAAAGGACTATGGGAAACTGCAGGGCAGAAGGAAGGAAAAGCACAAGTCTTCTGGCCAGCATCAATGTCACCTGCCTCTTCTCTTCTGCCTGGTCAAGTCACCCAAAAACCTGACAGACAGCTTCCAGCAGAGACTGGCTGTGGTGCCACTGGCAACCACAGGACATTATTACACTGAAGAAAAAAAAAAAAAAAGAAGAAGCAGAGAAAACTCAAAGGCATTTTATTTTTATCATGATGAAAAAGTGTCCTCATGTTCCAGTAATGAATGTGAACACACACATTTTAGGGATCTTTTAACAATATTTACTCCTTAGCTATTCTCATTTCCCAAAAGCGCCCCTTTCTGGGTCTGCCACCATCATTTCTGTACAGTCCACAGTCAGCAAGGAATGTAATTTAAAAACTGCTAATGTGTAGGATTTAAACAGCATTTATGTGGCTGACAGGTTCTGTCTTACTGTGCAGAAGGGATAAGTAACAAAAACCAACAATAAATTAGAAACTTGCAACAACAGTGAGATTTAACGAGAGCGCATTCACAGAGAGCTGCCGAGGGCAAATTAAACGAACCAGGATGGATTGCCATCTGTTTTGGGCAGTGGCACTTGGCAAGGACCTAAGGCCAGAAGGGACTGGTGTTATCTTTGCTGTCTAGGTCACCACACCATGCTGCCTAGGATAGGCTCGAGCCATGGAATGGAACAAAATAGTCTCCTTCAACTCCCCCTCATGCCAAAGCACCACAAAGCAAATACATTTTGCATAACCCCTGACAAGTTATCTGCCATATTAATCTGGTGATTTGCTCAGTTGAGTCTCCAGATTTATCTGTTCTCTTTTAATTGTGGCCATGATTCAGTCATCGCATCCATTTTTGCTGATATCAGTGAAAGTGTACCTCATTTGTTCAGTAATATGCTCATTTTATTAAAAAGATAAGGAAGCAAATATAAAATGAAAGACATTAATAAACATTGGACTGACTTAGTACATCAAACCACCACATGAGTACTCATAATTTAAAAAAAATAATCATGTCAGTCACTGAATTAATGCAACTAAAGATCTGGGCTCTATTTTCTAGGGTCTACAAAAATCTGTAATAAAAAAGAAATACACAGCCTCTGTTCTGAGGCAGAAATATTGGGTAACTGTTTCAACACCAATCACTAAATAGACTGCCTGATACATGGGTGGAAAGTTCAAAATTTCAGGTCTAAGAACATCATGAACCCTCTAATACAGAATAAAACACACTGCCCCCCTTCAACAGCATTGACTGAACTGCCACTGAGCTTCAGTGCTAGGGTGAAGATTGGGGCGGTGAGAAGGGGCCTGGGCAGGTCTGGAGCCATGTGCTTTTACCACTCTGCAGAAAACTGCTGGAGAACATGAAGGTAAAGCTCTCTGTGTCCCCTCTCCACCTGAATGACATGGCATCCTGCTGCATTTTAGCTGCAAGTACAAGTCTATGGATTAGTGGTACTGCTCAGACAGGGCAGTGGTGACTCTGGTCCCTCTGTTCTGCAGTGGGATAGTAAAGCTGGATCTTTCTGGGTTTTTTTCCCCTGAGTTCAGGTGCACAGAATACACCTTGCCTAGAGATTTCCATTTCCTACCCATCAAAAAGAGGGCAGAGACATGGAAATCTTCAGGGTGATGTTCCATGACCTCTGAGGCCATGTTGTAATCTATCAACAGCACTACAGTGAACTCTCTTTGGAGAGAAACTGCTGGAGTTCTTGACAGCACTGCTTAATATGTACTCATATAGTCCACTGATGTAGACCTGGCAGGGCAAAAAAAATAAGAATACTGTCTTCAATCTTTTCAGTTTCCCCAGCACAAGTGTCATAACACCATATTACTCCTTCTCTCTTAAATAGCAGCAAAGCTGTTCTATCTGTCAGAGCTTTTGTTTCTTGCCAGGAAAAAAAAAAAAAAAAATGTATTGGGGTGGTTCCTTTCAGTCCTTGTTACTCCAGAGTTCAGGTAGTGCCATGGGAAGGGAATATTGCTATTGGGAATATTTTTTTTCTTGCCTCTTTTGGGCTTTGACACACAAAAGTAAACACAAGGCCTTTACTAGATGCGTATTTTCAAGGGACATTTGTGTGGTACTTTAGATCCCATAGATACTGAGGTGAGAGGTGACTCTGCACAGAAAAATGAATCCTAACTCCAGCATGTTTGGATGTGAGATCTTGATTTTGCTCTTTGTAGATGCAGAAAACAGCTCCTTCACCCAGCTTTACTGACCTCCAGCTCTAAACCAGCATGTGTCACATTGCCTAAAACCACAAGGCTGATCAAACCCCAAGACATCAATAAGCAGAGAATTGCACCCTTGCTGACTTTTGAGCCTCTAGAGAATGTTTAAGTTATTTTGTAAACTTTGCTTCATATTCGAACTAAAGTCCAGGGAAATACTTCCTTTAAACAAAAACAGCTTTTCACATTACCCTTAGATTCTGTCTAGAAAAACACATCCAAGTACCACACGAGTCTGAAGAAAAGAAAATATGAGAAGGCAGAGCCAGCAACACTAGCGTTTTAAATGAGAACATGAATTTCTCCAACATGTGGGGATAGTAAAAAAAAAAAAGAGAAGGTGAGGACTGTGATCAGGGCAGACAAGGGCACTGCTGGAAAGGGAGATGGACAAAGAATTTGGCAGAATTCAACTCACAATCTGCCTCAGCTGAAGCAGATAAAATATGCCTTTCTCTTAGAGACCTGTTGTTATGGTTTTAAAACTTTTTTTTCCCCCTTGTCCAGCCTCCTGCCTATCTTTCTGCTGCAGATTTAAAGAAATAGGAGGCAGGTGCACTGTGAGATGAAGGACTGAAAAAAACTGAAAAAAGCAGCAGCCCTTATCATTCTCTGCCCTCTTTCCCAGATGTATGAAGCAGAGTGTGCAGGAGCTGCTCTGTAGCCATCCTAAGAGCAAGCTCCTGCTGCAGCCTGTGCCGTGCCTGGCACCGCACGGGGGGGACAAGGGTCCTGCTGTCCCATTGCACAGGGCCACGCTGGGGGACACGTCCCTTCTCGGGCTCTGTGGCACGCTGGGTAGGGCTAAAGGCTGGCAAGGGAGCCAGGGAACAGAGTGCCAAGAGCAGGGAAAAGGAAGCAGGAAAACTACCAAGACAGACAGAGTGGAGGAGGCTGGATGAGAACTCGAACAGTCACAGCCAAAATGCGAAGCTGAAGCAGAGCACTATATTTAACAGAACTGCTCAGTTGAATGCTGCTGGAGAGCTCAGGTTTTGAAGGATCACAGAGTTAGGGAGTAACTTTAGGTTTGGTGCTCCTTCCCCCCTCTGTGATGACCTTCACTGCTCACATCCCGTTCAAATGCAGGTAGGAAGTTCCCCAGATGGCATCTTTGCACCTGCCATTTCCTGGACCGGTCGTACATACCTAATAAACCTTTTCAAATGTTATGTCTTGCTTAATTTAACACCATTGTCCTGATGTAAGTGCACACTATGGAACACATTTTAAAAACTACAATAAATTTGGCTTCAATAAGCTTGGGGAGGAGCACTGAGGGTTTAGTAGCAATCTAAGCTCACTTTTAAGGCACTGCTTGCAGAACCAAGGAAGATGGAGAAAGATCTTGAAGAAAAGTTAGGAAAGGGGAGTTATGTGGAATTCCACTACTTTTCCTCACAGTTTTCTGATTTATGATCCTTTCCAACAATTGTAAAATAACATAATTAATTTTACAACATGGACTGTTACAACAGTGAATATGTTCTGGTGGAGTTGCATGTAACTTCAGAAAACTATTCCATGTTACCAGCTTCAGCTTTAGATTCGATAGCAAAACAATGATCAAACCTTACTTGATGCCAATATACTGATTGTCCTGGTGGAATTTTTATTGTTGTATATGCCTCTGCTTGGTCAAGTTAGATCACATACCAGACAATACTAAAAATTTCTGACAGAGTTGCACAAGATTGCAGCAAAAGCCATCAAAATAAAGCAGATGATAGCAAATACAGCAGTTTAAACAAGGGTTCAATATTTAATACTGTATTCAATTTTGTATTTTGAGGGGCTGGCAAGGATTAAGCTTGAAGAATTGAAATAATTTATTTCATAGGTCTTTATTCAATCCACACAGTAAAAAATACTGTCCATCATGGCCTCAAAACCATGACACAGATAAATTGCTTCATTCTGTTTCCACACAAGGAATTGGATATTGTTTAATTAGGGAGAGATATTTTAAGATGCCATGAGATTGACTGGAAGATTTCTGAAACCTTTCTACTTTGCTGATAGAACTAAAACAATTGTGAATGTAATGAAAACAGAACCTGTTTCTTCCCTGGGAATTTGCCATCATGGAAATTACTCCATGTTACAGAACAATGTTCTTGCAGGTATGTGGCCTAAGCCAGAGTCCACTGAAGCATGTTTGAGGGCAGACTCTGACCTGTGCAAACATCAGAACACTGGTGCATGTGCATCACCTTGTCCTGCTTGCTTTGGTGGAGCTGAGCCAGCCACACCAGCTCAGACACAGCCTCGTCCATCCCAGGCAGCAGGGCTGAGTGCTCAGAGCACGGATGTAACCAGCACTGAGATACAGTGCAACTGGAATTAACCATAATCTTCAAGACTTAATTACACTTAATGCTCTCCTGTGACAGAGTGAGGTGGCAAGAGACTCCCATACCTGTTTGTCAACAGAAATACCAGAGCTAATAACAGTAGTCTCTAATAAATTCCATTTTGAACTTCCGACTATGACCAGCTGTCATCTACTGTCCCTGCCAGGAGACAGGGACAAATGGAGGAGCCTGAACTCCCACTATTAATTATTGGACAAGGAAGCTTCCAATGACACAATTGTTGCTCCCCTTATACCAGGTTTTTACCAAGGTTTCCAGAATACCAGGATCTGCTTTTCCACACAGTGACAAAGGTCTAGGCTCTTTCCAGACCCTGCAGTAACCACAACCCTACTGCTGAGCTGCTGGAGACCACACTGGCACCACACACATTTCAGCATGTGTGCACAGAGTTTAATTCATGCTGCTTGATTTCCATCCTGAAACACAAGGAAATGTGTTTGGGATGAGCTCCTCTGTCACTTAATGGAATGCCAGACCTCATTTCTTTCTTAAACGGCAAAACAAAACAAAGCCCTCCACTTAATATTGGAAAATATGAAAGGTTTAGATTTTAAAGCTGGGTAAGGCTCCCTTATTTGCAAATTCCACTGGATAGTCAAGAATAAAGCTGTTCTGAAATACCACGGAAAACAAGAGCTTAAGGTCTGCTTTATGTCCACTCTGTGAACGAAGGAGGAAGACCAGGCACAGATCTGTGATAATCACCAAACCCCTCAGGCCCACCCAGAACAGTGGCAGTGACATCCTAAAGACTACTGGGGTGCCAAAACATGAGTGCTGTAGAAATAGCAAGAACTCATTCTTCAAGCATGTATTTCATCTGTGAAGCAGTATGCATGTTTTGGAATGAAAAAGCATTCATTTAAAGGAAAGACGCAATTACTTGAGGGTTTGTGGTCTGAATATAAACACGAGCAAAAACTAATAGAGGGAGACAATGTCTGTGAACTTGTCTGACCTTCTCCCCTCCAAACAGCACCTGCACCTCTCACCTGAACCTTGTCTTGAACTCTTACCTGCTCCCAGAATTGAAGGGGCTATAGCACTTTATCAAGTGATCCCCTTAGCCTCATTTTACCAAGTGAACCCTAACCCAATCCTAACCTTAACCATCCTTAGCCTGTTTCTCCCTGACACAGGGAAGAGAGCTACCTTTGGCCCTCATGCTAAAAGGATAAAAGGAAGGAGAGCACTGCAGAGCTGTCACCACAACTCAGTCGAGCTCAGCTAAGCCTAATATGGAGCTCAGCCAAAAAGGTGTCTGAGGAGAAAACTCGGATTAGCACATCCCTAATATTCCTCTTAAGTGGAGCTGTCCAGCAGATCCCTCCCCTTGTTTCCACACTGCAACTTGAACTGCACAGCCTTAAGGGACACTGCCTGAAGGTGGAGATGTTTATGGACACATGGGGCACCAACCAGGGAAAGCCCTGCCAGAAGAGGCAGCAGCCTCCAGCCACTGTGCTTTTGGCAAAGTGGCTCAAAAAAGTGACATGAACACCCACAGGTGTGAGATTTCCTGGCAGTTCCTACCACTGGTCAGTGGAGGGTACCTGAATTCCCCAGTATAGGAGACTGGAGCCCCTAAAATGCAAACCCACAGAAAGATACTCAAGCTGGAGGTGACTAGCACCTCTTACAAGAGAAGTCAGAAATCAGAGACTTCCAGAGGCTGCAGGTTGTGTGCTCCACATGCAGAGGGAAGAAGAGAGAAATGCAGTACCAATAATTTTCCTACTGCTTTTTTAGGAGTATCTGCACAAGTGCTAGAAAAACTGCCTTCCCCATTCCAGTTAAATAAGACTAGCATTTTCTTCCAGTAATTTCTAGTAGGATGCACATTTGGCTTCCTGTAAACTATAAATTCACAAAGACAAGCCCCACAAACCAGCACGAGTAGGAATCATCCCAAGATTTATGTGTGTATGACATTTTCAAAAAATTCCCGCAAATCATTTATACGGCAGGACGTGTTCATGCTGGCTGTGAGCAAGTAATCAGGAAACAGCATTTCACATCCCTGGGCTGCCACTTGAGGTGGGGCCTGGAATACAGCTGAGTGGAGGAAAGGGAAATTCTACATCTTGTAAATGTAGCAGAGCTCTCCATGTAAGACTAGCCAGCAGAGTTATGGGAAACAAGTCTTGCCCATGGATTTGTTGGGATGTGAGCAAGAGCTGCTGCATCTGTTGAGATTTCTCTCCAGGAATCTGCCTGGGTCTGTTCAATTATGAGCTGTGTCAGGGAGGAAGGAGCATGCTGGACCTACAGCATATCCTCAGTGTTCTCCTGCTGACATTTCTGGGCTGGATTTCTGGGTCCCCTTACTCACAGATTCTCCGGTTATTCCTCATTGCTCTCTCACAGTATCTTGTTACACACCCCTGGCAGTGTGTAAGAAAAGAGCAGCTACTGCTGGAAGTCACAAACAGCAAAATGCTTCAGGATGCTCAAGTACCACCAGGAGAACTGAGGTTTGAAGGGAATCCTCATAGTGCTGTCACTTAGGTTTCACAAGAGCAAGCACAGCTCGTGGCTGCTCCTCTGAATACCAAGTTGATTGTGAATTCATGATTCTTGTCATTTCAGGAAATTGCCATCACCTACTCAAAATCTGCAAAACTTTAAATGCATTTTTAGTGGGCTTGGAGAGGATTAAACATAATTTTGTGTCAAGAGTAACTAAAAGCTTGCTATCAACCCTGTTTTACTCTTAGTGGAAGGAGTCAGAAGCATAAAACCAGCCATCAGCCTGCAGTGAGTCTGCTGAAAAAGGAGGAGAAAATATTCCTCCTTTTGCCAGAGTAAACTAGATTTCAAAATCAACCTGAGTGAAGAAAATCTTCAGCCACTGTGCAAAAACATAGCTGAAAAGCCAAAAATTAGCCCAGAGTGCAAAGGCTGTTTGTACCTAGGGTTGCAAATTCACATTTTTAAACTCAAGGGGCTTTGCACCCACCTCACAACAGCCTATTCAGTGGTGTCAAGATAGCCACAGTGGCCATGACTTCAACCAGGATTTAAAAAAACAAAAATCAACTTCTCCAAGCACGGGGACCACCTGATCTCTTTCAAGCTAGGATGAATAATACAGATATGTTTAATTTTGAAATACTCTTCTTGTGAGCTTTATCTTCCAGCAGCAAATTCCTATCCTCTTTCCCCAGCTGAGCCAAGATATTCCTGAATATTTTATGACTAAAAATCTTTTTCTCTTTGCCCTCCTATGTAGATTCTCACACCCTGCAGCCCAGCATGACAAGTTCTTCTCTTTGAAATATTGAGCCACTTTCAGTGGGTCTTGTCAATCCTTTACACCTATTTTAATTGAATATTTCAAAGTGGAGGAGATCAGAGCACTCTGCCTGGGTGGGCACTGGCTGATGGTGTCAGGCTCTCTCTGCTCATCTCCAGCTGAAGTGATCAGATCCCTTGCCTCTTTGGGCCAAAGGGATGATGGATGTCACAGCCTAATGGGTGAAAAGTGGTGATGAGGGAGCTTGAAAAAGAGTAGATAAAGCATGCTAAATTTAGAAGCTGTTTGTTTTCAAGAATGGGTTTGAACTTTAACTCACACAAAAATTATGCCTCGCAATTCCACTCTTCCGTGACATCTTTGTTCCTCAGCTAGGGCCACGAAATACAATATCACTCTATTATTAATAGCAAGGCTCATTGTTGTTTTTTTTCCTCTGCCTCTCCAAGTGTGGATGCCTGGATCGTGTAGGCAGATGCAGCACCCAGGTCTGCTCTAGATGCAGTGTAGTAGCTGCATCCAGCCCAAGTTCTTCCCAAAGAAAATTAATGGGAAACACTGAAGGCTTGGTGTTACCAGAGTCAAACCAAAGGATATGTAAGCTTCCATTCTGGTATAATATTTAAATTTTAAATAGAATCAGAACAACTACTAAATGACTATTAAATTTCTCAAGCAGCTTATTCTTCTAGATAAATGAGAAGGCAGCATAAAATGGGATCTCCTGTACTTCAATTACATTTCTTTGCTTAAATGAAAGGCAGCCTTTTCAGAGGGAAAGACTGCAGAAGAAATGGCTGTCTGTACCCAAAAACTCTTGCCAGGACATTTTGAATATTGGGGACCATCAGTTCCATTAGCATCAGGTCACAGGTAGAGAACAAAGAGAGGCTACCAAGAGAAAAAGACCTGAAACTGGGTAGAAGCCAAAGGAGAGAAGGACAGAATTTTCTTGAAAGCAAGACAGGTAAGGAAATACTGGTAAGACATTTTGATGCAAGAATTATTTTTGCTTCTTTTTTTTTTTTTTTAAATCATCAGTTTGTTTTAGCTGGCAATGACACCGCAAAATTAATTTTTTTTTTGTTGTCCCAGGCAGAATCCCCTGCAATTCCTTGATAAGCTCCTATCTCATGCTCATGTCTTCATTAATTTAGAGTCTTTACTTCCCATTAGAATTAGTTGTTTATGGTTGACAAACATTATCTGTATTTTCCTTGCTAAAATGATCATGGGGATAAAACTTCCATTTTTATATTCACAAATAAAGCTGAACAATTATATGGCTTTTGGCATAAACAGGAGCATAACAAGATTTCTTTTCAAATATTTTTCCTCCCTTAAATTCTCTATTGTGGTAATTTGGATCCAATGCCCGAACATTCAGCATAATTAATTAAGCTTTTTATTCTCAAGAGTAATTTAGTGGGATTTGCCAGAAAATGTTTGGAAAATGGCTATGCATTTAATAATACGTGCACTGACTACTGTTCCAGCGCTCTGTAGGAGTGGATAGCCACAATAAGCATAAAAACTTAGTTATGACTGGGAACTGTGTCTCTGTTAGGTAAACACAGCTTAAAGGCAAGAGATTAATTTTGCATTATTCCAAATGATTAATACCATATCGGAGTGAGCACCAATTTACAGGTGAAATTTGCCCAGATTGCCAAGGGTAGAGTGAGACATTTTGGTCATCAGAAGGTTGGGGCAAAGGATGGAAAAGCAAAGAGTAAATGTGTGGTAAAGCCAAATGAGGAAACCTGAGCACTGAAAGAACAGGCTACTGAGACCAGAATTACAAACCAAAAGATGTCCTGTGCTGAAATAGCCTCCAGCAGGTCGCCACTGTTCACAATTATCTGGGTGCAACCTTTGTCTCATAAACTCTTACATTCACTTTTACATTTGCTTTCTTCCTTCCATAGTTAATTCCACTGTCACTGGAAATAGGGCTCATGAAAAAGGCTTCAAACCCAAATAGGAGATGTGAGGTGGCTTCACACTTTGGGCACTCAATCATTTCTGTTGGTACTCAGGGTACCTCAGAGCTTACTCAGGAGTCTGAGTCCTCAAAAAGCTTTCACTCATCATCACTATGAGCTGGGTCTGCCTCCAAAAATCTGTTTGCATTGCAGCTGTTGTGTTGTAACCTTACTACCTACCTCCACGTCAATAGCAATGGAAAAATAATAAATCTGCTCATTCTGCTTGCAGAGGTTTCCAATCAATGAAGACATTTGGGTTACTGGTTTAGCAGCCCTTGAGGCATTTAAGGTTTCATTTCCTGGACCCCAGCAGAGAAGAAATCAGCACTGCTAATGCAGTACAAGAGCTCTGTCTGAAGTTGCTTTGAAAGGAAAACCGAGATGCACACAGCCCTGACCACAACTTTTCCCTCTGTTACTTACAAGGCATGATAAACTAATCATGAAAAATCTGAAATCCTTCAAGTACCGTATGTGTATTTTCAAACACCTTCACTTTATATAGTTCCTTAATCAAATGTGCAAGAAAAAAGCACAATTAAGGCTGACATATATTTCAGAAGTAGAAAAGGGGGGATCATACTGAGTTTTGATGCAAGCATATGCAGCCCTTGTAGATTGCAGTCTGATCCTGATAATGGTTTTGCCTCATGAGTTTGGAACTGTTGGGAAGACTCTATAGCAAGATACCCTACAAAATATGGGCCTGACCCAGTGCTTACTGGAGTTAATTGGATTTTTTTCTATGACACTGGCAGAGATGATTTTAAGCCCCTAGAGCAGAAATTGGCTTGCAATTGTCCATTTTCTCTCATTATTCACTGAGAAGAAATTCTACTGTGCCTTTTCAAAGATGATAGCTGAGTGTTAAATTCATGCTTTTATTTTGCTTAAGGAGAACGAATTTCTTTCAAATAAAATGTCCTTTTTGGTTCTTTTTAGCAGAGTTCTGGCACATGTTTTCAGGGTCAAGATCTAATAATAGCCCTTACAAAACCCCCACAGTTGTGACATTCACTCTTTGGTGCAGCAAACAATGAGACTGTAATGATGATGATAATTGTGTTTATTTTTGATTCTGGACAAATGTCATCCATTCTCCATCTAGTCCCATTGTGAAAAGGCCTGAGCCATGACCTCCAGCAGTATCAGCTGACACAGTTCCACTTGGCCCAAATTTGTGACAATCTGCTGAAAATGGCAATCTTAATTTTTTTTCCTATGCTTTTCTCATTGCTGAGATCTTCAGAAAGAAACATTACCTTTAATTTGTAATAAAATATTTCAGCCAAAATAATGGGTGCTAATGATGCACTTAAGAGTCTCCCACTGCAGATCTCCTGGTGTCTCTTACAGAGATCCTTCACCTACTCAATGGAGATTTGCCTTCAAAAAATAAACACACCTGTTTGCTAGCACCTTCCCCTCCTCTAGCTGCACTACTGTCCCATTTTAAGGGATACCATCTGCATTTAGGGTCTAAAGAGGTGACTGTAGCTTTTTCTGGAATGTATTTCCCTGTTGCCACTAAGCTGACGTCATACTGCGTGCTGGGGATGAAAGTAAAAGGAAGAACAAGAGTAAGAGGGAGAAAGGGAAATGGGGGAGAGAAAGGAGGGACTTGCAGAGATCTTAGGTATGTGATAGATTTCTTCCAAGTAATTCTGAATTTGTAAAAAAAGCCAAAAAATTTGAATATATTTTGACTGATAGTTCAATATATTTTGAATAGCTAGTTAAACATATTTTTTGAATGCTGAAGTAACAAGAAAAATAAAGGATTAGCAACTGCCTTGGAAGTGTATTATTAGAAGTAAATATTTGAATAGTTTCAAGTATTGCTTTGTAGCTCAGCAGTCCAGCAGAGTCCTTCTTTATAGCAGTCCTATTCTATGTATGTTTACTTAAGAGAATTGAAGTGATTCTCTTCCTTACCTAATTTCTTGTTTTCCCCTCCTTCTTTCATTAACAGACTTTGATTTAACAGTTTTCACTGGAGACATAGTTCATCATTGTACCAAAGATGGTAGCATCCAGCAATTTATCTGTCAACCTCCCCTCAATACACCAGCAATTTTTCATAGAAGAGAGGAACTTACTGGAGCAGTGGTCTATTCTTATGGCATATGGACCTATTAGCGTAGTAAATTTATCATTATACATGACATAAAAGATGCATTACCATCCATTAAGTTCAGGTAGAAGCAAACCATTGGATGCCTACCACTGGATCTCTCCCACACCACAATATCCTTTCCAGTAATGCCTGTGTGGTCTTTGAGGAGAGTTTCCCTTCTAAAAGGTACCCTACAATTAAACGTGCAGGGCTTTCAAATGCAAGCCAGCTGTAAGATATTGGCATCAACATTTACTGCTGTGTAATGAGGTGCACCCAGTTAAGAGTGCATAAATTATTACTTGTTTTATATGGACAGGAAGCCTGATTTTGCATTTATTTTCTGCTACACCTTCCACACCCCTCAGATATAAATTGAAAAAAGGCTCATTATCTTTTTTTCCCTTTGTGTTTTAATGCAGCAGTGCCAGGTAGGGAGGGGAAATCTGCACAGTCCTGTGCTTCTACAGCAGAGGAACAGGACCCCCAGGCAAAAAGGCACCATGCCCCAGAAGCACAAGTGGAGCCCCCAGAGCTTTGCTTATAGTCTCAAAGCCCCTCTATTTTCAATTAAATCATCTAAATATCAAAATTACTTTGTGCTGTCACAAATGATGTTGCTGCCCTGAGAGAAGCATGATTTAATCTAAGTTTACACCTGTAGCTGACTAGTTCCAGGAAGATAATTTGTCTATTGAGTTTTGCCTATTTTCTTTCTAATAATGCTCTTTGGCAAACCTAGATGTCTTTTTCTCTTTTTTTTTCATTATGTCTCCAAGAAGTAAAGCCTTAGACAGAATTGGAAAGGTCATTCTCCCTTTTCCTTTCTCTTCTCCTCCACAGTGAGAAATGTTCCAAGATAAACACACCCCTGTACCCATTGTACTCAGCCTGAATTCCCCCATTGAAATCTGTTGGGGTTTCACACTAAAACTTCAAAAAGAACAGGAAACATGTAGAAGTGAAGAACATTTTCATTTAAAGGGTGATAAAATTCATCACAAATTCTCAAGACTGATATATAAAGATTGAGAGCTTTCAGGCAGTTTTTACTGCTGGGTCATTTTTAGATATTGCCACTACTGTAAAAAGGAAAAAAAAAAAAAAAAAACAAAA
>VZRH01004434.1:140812-164288 GCA_013397555.1 Urocynchramus pylzowi | reverse complement strand
AAAAAAAACCAAAACAAAACCCAAAACAAAACCAAAAACAGCAAGGGAGGAAAAAAAAAAAACAAAGAAGGAGTGGAAGAGAGCTAATTTCACAAGGTGATGGAATTATGGAATTGAGGGCACCAAGAACAAGCACGGAAATCTTACAATATTTGATCAAACTTCTGCATGCCTCCATCCCTCCTCAGGAAAAAAAAGGCAATTATACTCCACACTGATAATGATGGTAAAGTCCCAGGAAGTAGCACATGGAGCAGTGGGTAGTTTCCTTTAATTATTTGTTGCATTCAAAGGCAAAAATTATACTTAGATACATTGCTTCAATGTTGACTACTGGAGAAAAGGCTTTTACTGAGCAAAATAAGGAAGCAAGAAGGGAGAAAGTAACTGATAGTATTTAAAACGTTCACATTGAGAAAAGATGGTGTTTGGTGGACTTTTACACTTGAAATACAATTGAAAAAAAACAACCTTCCAACAATATTAACAACTAAGAATCAATTGTGAATCCCTCAGTCAGCGCAGAAGAGATGCACAGATCAGATACACTAAGTGTGGACCCACATCACACACCTGCAGTACTGCAGCCAAAGTTTTTCAGCAGTGCTATTGTCTCTTTCAGCTTGAGCAGAGCACACGCAGAGGGGTGCCTTGGAGGAGTACTGGAAGCTGCCCCGGGTGTGTTCAGAATCGGTAAAGGAGGTCCCATGGAGTGATCACTTAGCAGAGAAACACATAACAGCCCTCTCACAGTGTTTGCCCTGTTGGCAACCATTACAAACCAATTATTTCCTTTGGTCTCTTAAAAGGGATGGGAATATAGGCTTCCTAAGGACTGCCATCACCCCGGAATGGCATCACATCGGTGCTTCAAAGGGAGCTGTGCTGAGCACGGAGACACTGTCTGACCTACCCTCCTACCACTGAGCAAGCCCACGAGCTATGGCTACAGGAATGAAAAGTGCTCCCCAGGTGCCTTGTCTTATAAACCGGTAAAGGCAGGAGAAAATTCTCTGAAATCTCAAAGACCTCAATTCAAATGTGCTTGCAGAAGCATCTTTTATCTATCAAATGCTTTTGGACTCCAATTAAGCAAAGTACAGAAAGGGCTGGAATGGCCCTGAATAACCTTTGCACAAGATGATGCTTGTACTCCAAGTGCACAAAAAGCCATACAAGTTATTTAAACCTATATTTTTTTGTCCATTTGCAGTAACAGCTAGCACTGCACGCTGTGTATCAGTGGGCTGACTTGTCAGTGGCTGAAGCCTGCTATTAGCCAATGAGTAAACATGGCTTCACGCCCTCAGACCTTGGGAAGGATTAGCTTTTGCTGTGAAATACAGACACATTGGCAACGTTTTGGCTGCAGTTTGAAACATTACTGGAACACTCTGGTACACTTCAAAAATTCTTTACATTTTCCCACAGTGGCAGGCCCTGCTGGGAATATGTAGTATTAAGTGTAATTATTTTGTTTTATGCAGGGAATAGTTAGCTTTAAGTGTAATTTTTTTTTTTTTTATGGAGTCTGTCTCAGGTTCTAGATGTCTGTACATTGTTTCTGTTTTAAGAGAAATACATATAGATTCCAATAGGTATTGATCTACACTCAAGTTCCAAAGTATTGTCACTCCAGACAACATTTCCAAACCATCCTTCTCCCAAACAGCATCTCTACTGGGGAGGACCAAGTTTTAAGCCTGCTTAATTTCACCTGAATACCAGAGGGAGTAACTAGAGAGCATTTCAGAATAAGGAAAACTGAACACTAGGATGCCAATTTGCATTTCTTGCCCATCTCACTGCTGTGGGATCAGTTTCTTGGGTTATTGTGGCAAGTCACTTCAGCACAGGTCCTACCATCCTTCTCCCCAGCATAGTACATTCAGGTGTTAGAGTTGTGATCAGAAACACTTGGATTTTCAGCTCCACAAAAAACCTGTGAATTATCCACCTGTAATTTCTAGCACAGGCTGCTCTAATCACATGAAAATACATTTGAGTAAAAATGCTCTTCCTTCCCATTCTCCATTTCATTTTTCAGCTGTATGTTGAGAACAACATTGTCCTTCAGCAGGGCATGTGAGAGGCATTTGGGCACAGCAGCAGGAAGGTTGGCAAGAGGTGCCCAGGAATCCTAGCAGAGGACACATTGCAATGATCTCTTAAGCCAGAGGGCTGTGCACATTTTTGTAATTTCTGTATTTTACCTCTGCTCCTGTGAAGTGCCTTAGAAGGCAGAACTTGTTACCAGACTGTGTCTAACCTAAAGCACTCTGAATTGAAAACTTATTTTAAATAACTGAACAAAATACTTGGAATTCAACATCATGTTTTACTCCAAATAAGAAACCAACATGAGTGCTCTGCACCTTGCAGAGAAGGAGGGCCAGAGGGACACTCATCTATTTGTTTAGAGCACCAAATATCAGTCAGAGTTAAGGATTTATGATTAGGTCCATCACAGTCAGTTTTTGCAGGTAGTTTTTTAATTTGCTTGACCAAGAAGAACCAGCTGTTGTAACAAGGATTGCCCCTGTCAGCACTGCTCAAGGCAGTTAAACATAAGATCTTATCACTGGGGAAGGAAAGCTGGCCCTTTATTTTTATGGATGGGAGAAGCAGCTTGTTACCATAGCAATGTTGCATTTTCACACGTGGAGGCTGGAGTTGAAAGGGGCAAGCAACCTCTAAACTTTAGCCGTGATGACTGTGGGACAAAATAGAGGGCAAAAAATTTGCTTTTCTGTTGAAACAACATTTGCAATTTGGGGGAAAATATTCTTAAGGTATCTTGTGTGTGGTTACACCATTGTTTTGCCTCGTTCTTGCCAGCATTCACCTCATCTTGTGTTGATTAAATAGAAATTTTAGTGCTGCTCTATCACCTGTCTTCATTATCCACAATGTTAAGTGGACATGGGTGAGAAAACAAACATGTAAAACTTATTACTGTGAACTAATTAGCAGAGGTTTTTACGTTTGTTTAAATATAGATATTTAAAAGCTTCCCTCTGGGAGAAAGGAAAACATTCCCCAGAGTGGGCTTGCATTTTAAGATCTAAAAAGCAGCATGCACTCGTGCATGCCTGCAGATATTGAACAAGTACACGAGAAATCCTCATCAGCTCCACAGGCACTTAAGCACCAGGTAAGGCACTGTCCTTCAGGAAGGCTCATTTCCCCAGTTACAATAGGGAATTTTGCCCAATAAAATGAGGAGGGCATCAGCAAGCATGCTCAGGTAGAATCCTTCTAGCCAGGAAGGATGCTAGATAGTTACTGTAACTCAGTACAAGGAACTGTACCAAAATCCCCAGCACTCCACTTTCACTGTCTGCTAAACACAAGCAGGAATCAGACAAAAATAGGAGGGTGGGCACCCAGGAGCATTAACTCACAGCTTGTTGCTTGGCAAGCAGAGTAATACTTAACAGTGTCTCCTGAAGCAATGCATTTGAGACTGCTGTTCATAATGAGCAGGTTCAGCTTGTCCAAAGTGGGAAAACCCAGAGTATTTTGGTATGGAGTTTGGTGATTCAGAATGCAAGCTGGACAACAGCCACTAGTGGAAGCAACAGAGGAAGGGAAGAGAGAAGTAAGGATGATACAAGAAATTCTTTCACTGTGGTCTAAGAAGGAGCTTATACCACAAAGACTCAGATGTCTTTTAAAGCTTTCTATTTTGAAAAAGTATTTAAAATATTATTAATACTTCAACCACTTTAATGGCTTTTATTAAATTTCTAGCAAGAATGAAATCATGTGGCACTGACATTCATAGCATAGCACACATCTTATGAAAGACTCATTGCCATCCAACCTTTAGTTGCCACTTTCCAATTTAACTGAATTTAACAAAGACTCTTGTGTTCTCTCAGTCACTTAAGGAGTAGAGGGGAAAACTCCTCAGGCAGCTTTTTTTTTTTTTTCTTCCTCTCTTTACACTCTATCCAAAAGAAATCAAAACTTCCAGATACAAAAAACCAATTTTTTTTTACTCTTTTTAAAGAAAGCTGGTCCAAGGCAAACAGGATTGCTTGAAATGTTGGTCATGAAAATCTCTTGCATAGTGAATTATCCATCTGCGAGCTTGGAACAGAAACAATACAGGCTTTGTACTTGGACTCCTGTTGGTATTTAATGTTCTTTCCAATATATCATTCATAAAATCCATGGATATAGATTATTCCAGTTATTCTGTTTCTTTTAGCACATCTGTCTTGGGAAATCTGTCCCACATCTTTACCAAGAGGTGTGCAGAAGGGCAGGGATGGACCTACAGCAAGCTGAGGCCCCACGCTCTTATCTGCAGCTATCACACTGCAGCACACGAACAGTCAATTAAGCAATTGCTGACAGAGCGTTTGATGATTTTCCATTTCTCTTCATCTCCAAAACATGTATCCTAAGAAAACAGACAGCACTGTGGGCTCAGCATTCCTTCTCATGCCTTTGCAGGAAGTGGGAGCCAAGCNTTTTTTTCTTTTTGCTTCCTCTCTTTACACTCTATCCAAAAGAAATCAAAACTTCCAGATACAAAAAAATAATTTTTTTTTTTACTCTTTTTAAAGAAAGCTGGTCCAAGGCAAACAGGATTGCTTGAAATGTTGGTCATGAAAATCTCTTGCATAGTGAATTATCCATCTGCGAGCTTGGAACAGAAACAATACAGGCTTCGTACTTGGACTCCTGTTGGTATTTAATGTTCTTTCCAATATATCATTCATAAAATCCATGGATATAGATTATTCCAGTTATTCTGTTTCTTTTAGCACATCTGTCTTGGGAAATCTGTCCCACATCTTTACCAAGAGGTGTGCAGAAGGGCAGGGATGGACCTACAGCAAGCTGAGGCCCCACGCTCTTATCTGCAGCTATCACACTGCAGCACACGAACAGTCAATTAAGCAATTGCTGACAGAGCGTTTGATGATTTTCCATTTCTCTTCATCTCCAAAACATGTATCCTAAGAAAACAGACAGCACTGTGGGCTCAGCATTCCTTCTCATGCCTTTGCAGGAAGTGGGAGCCAAGCCACTGATTTCAGTGAGAATAGAGATGGATCCAAAGGCAGACCTGGGTGAGGCCAATCTCCCACATTTCTGTGGGCCCTAATATCATTGCTTTCCCCTTTCTCCACCCTCACTTGTGCACATTGTTCCTCCTAGAGACAAGGTAACTGAGCTTTTGCCAAAAAGATCTAATAAAAGCAAGACTGCTTTAATTGTGATTTCAAAAAAGAGACTGTTCTCTTTTTGAAGGAAAATGTCCAACTAATGGTTGTTCCTCTTCACCTTCAAGTAAACAGAAGCCGATACCTTTCCAACATGCTTCCATTTAAAAAATTATCTGAGAGGGAAAATTTAGGAGGGTGCTTGAATAGCTTCAGGAAAGGACAGGTCTCAAGTAATTTGCAAGATCATGCATCTCAGCATGCCCGTGACATGAGAGATAACCTTAAAGGTGCAGAGGGCACCTAAGTAGTACTGGGCAAGTTTTTCTTTCTGATGCCTTGGGTAAATTTTAGTACGAAATGACATTATGTTTCTGTGCCTACATCCACTGAACTTATTTGGTCTTGGGACCAAATTTGTCACAGTAAATCAGTGATTTACTGAAAAGAAGCTGAAGACCCTGAGTCACATCTGAAAAGCCACAGTACTCCTATAAGGGAGCAGCTGTACTGTCACTGTCAGGTATCCCCTTGCCTCTCCATCAATTCCACTGCGTTAGATAACAGCTTATTTAAGCATATCACACCGTGCACCAATTAATCTGAAACAAAGGAAGATGGCATTGAAATCAAGTTGGCAGAAAATTTAATTTCTCCACTTTCCTTGGAGCCTAAAATAAATGGGTTGTATGACAGACATGGAAGGATAAATGGGAGATGAGAAGAATGTATTGGTAGCATTCTTTGATCCACTTTTGAAAAGGCAGTTTTGCCACATGTCTGCTGGAGGAAGGCAGAGATAAAGGACATTCTCACAAATAAAGTCCTGGAGGCTATTCCATTGCCCTCCCACACAGTACACCTGCTTTTCATCACATATCCCATCAGATAGTTCTCATTTCTTAGACTGTTTTGCATTTCCATATGTCTTCAGAATGCTTTTCTACTACTTAAAAAACAAACAACAGCCGTAACAAAGCCATCAAGAGTTTTGCTATTTGTCATGCCACATTCTTCACACACTCATGCACAAAGACTCAGACCCTTTCTCCTACCCTTAAAGCACAGCAGATTAATTTAGTTTGCCTCCATATCTGCAGAACAGCATTGCCTTGACAAAAATTTAAATGTCAGGAAGAATTCAGTACTGTATTAGAAAATGAGACATCTGCTATGGTAGGCTCTGGCAAGGAGTGATGTTCTCTAATTGAAATGCCCAACCTCTAGTGGGTTTCCACTCAATAAACAACCCCATTGTTGGTGAAATTGTTACAGACAGAAGCTTCCAAGTTGGAGAAGCCAGCAATAAGCCTTGCTTCTCTACACACAGAAAAAATCTGCCCCTCATACATATGAGTTCATAGGATGAGGACAATGAGGGAGATGAGCAAAAACAACTGTATTTATTCAGAGAGAAGGGATGAACCTCATTCCTCTCCTGAAAATGACTTCCAATGTGGATGTTGGCTGAGTGGCTAGATCAGAAGTGTGCTGTAGCATCTAGTTTGCAGTTATGCACAGCTGCTTGAGGTTTGTAATTCTGTTTCCCTCACCAAGACTATAGTACCTTTTGATTGCAAATATAATCCTTGGCAATAATATTCTTTAGTCACCTAAAATATAAAATACAGTTTTTCCTCTAAAATACAGGTCTACAACTTTTACATTTGATATGTTATCTGTGGGAAAGTCTACTGCTGGTTTCACTGAAGTACCTAAACAAACTTGCATTTTTTTTCTTTTCTATATTATGCTTGGTTATTTCTAATTTTAAAAGTGTTACCTGTCCTATTCTTCCTTTTACAATAAATGTAGTGTCATGCTAAATAAAGTCTTATTCAAGAATGACATGGAAAACTAAAATTAGAGAAAAGCTGACTCTCTCATCCAGCAGCAAACACACGAGCTGCAGCACATTGCAAGTGAAGCAAGCTGCATTGTACAAAAAAGAAAAAAAAAAAAAAAAGGCAACATGGGAATGGCACAAAGAACCCACTGAAGTAGCAGACAAAACTCCAGAACTGCTCTATGTACACAAAGGTTTGCACTTGCACAATGCACAGGTGAAACAAAAAGCGTGTTGGGATGCAGCAGTTCAGAGATGTGACTGGTGAGTGCCCAGGGCTAATTCTAAAAGGAAGGCTGCAGATGGAGGATGAGCAAAGCACTTGCTCTTCGGCAGAGATCACGTAACTATTTCCAATGAAATAGAATAAACGCTACCTGACATCAAAAGCTCAGTTCTGATCAAAACTCACCCGTGAAAGGAGGCAACAGCAGTGGAACGAGTTATTCTCCATATGCACTTTAAAAAGGGAGCTGAACCAAAAGGGGAAAGTCACTTTACATAAAAATGCAGTTTTACCACTCTACTTAAAAAGAGCAGCAGCAGAATTGGATCATACTTTGTCATCACTGACACTTCAAATATCCTTTTATTTCTTTGTAATCTCTTTCCCAATCATGTTCTGCTCATGCAGACTGACAAGAAGGGAAACTTGCTCCTGCATTCTGAGTACTTAAAGACCTGCTCCCCTTAAAAGAGAGGAAGTGCTTTTTGAGTACAAGCTGAGAGATACAGATCTCAGATTAGAGAACCTATTTGTTACTCTGATATAAACTTGTTTCTCAGCAGTTTTATGCTCCTAATATCACCTTATGTTCAGTTTAATGATATTTTTATTCACTCAGTTGTTTTGTTTCACTACTTAATTTGCACTTAATCACACATCATTTTATGATTAGCAATATTACTACAAGAAGAATGCTTCACATTTCTGTGGCTCTGCTAACTCTGGAATATTTTTTAAAAACCCCATGATCACCCACCCTGTGTGACCCAGATTTTTGCTGATGAAGCAACAAACGTACAAAAGGGTAGAAAGGAAAAAAAAAAAAAGAAAATTTAAGTTTCTGGCTATGAGTGGTGCAATTACCACAGAGTTATTCTGACTTCATTGTCTTGTCTTGCATTGTCTTGTCTATGAATACATTTAATTTACAATCATGTTCTGGTTGAGGGTAAGGGCTTAGGGCTTACAATAGAAGAAAGAAAGCTCAGGAATACCTTTAGCTGAAGTTGTTTCACATGGAACTTCACAAGCAGTTCACACCATTTTTTTTTAGGTACTACATTTTAATGGCCAGATATGTCCTTCTGATTTAACTTAAGTGAAGATACACGAGGTGACAGTAATGCTTCCAACACACTGCCTGTACAAAAGACCCTGTTAAGCAATTGCCCATCACTGAGGAAGCTTTGACAAGGTGAGTGCCCCTCCACAACCTAAAACAGCACAGTTTTAAAAATCCCTTCTCTTTTGCAAGATCCTTTTACAACCCGTGGCAGGTACTCAAATTCAGAAAGAAAGAGAAGCGGCACATTGATATAAATTATCAAGTACTTGAAACAGTGTATTTTAGAGCATGAACAGGGATGTTGAACTGATGGGGCACAAAGAACTTTAGCAATTCCAAACAAATTAGACCTTAACTTTGTCATCTTTAAATTCTTCAAACACCACCTTTTAAATTACTGTCAGTATGAGACCACAGTGGACTTGGAGACCCTCAAAGCTGTCATCTCCCATGATCTGCAGGCAGTAATGAGAAATCTAAGTTACTGATGCATTCACAAATCCAAAGAGCAAAGTTCAGGATTCAGACCAACCATTCCCTGGCCTTTAGAAATTCTTCACTTAAGGATAAGATTGGTCTTCTGGTTATTTTGCAGTTAATATCTCGGTTTTAAATTAGAAAATGGGGCAGAACTTCATGGTATCCACAAAGGGCCATAACATGAGACTTATGAGACCACCTACTTTTGATTCTATGGTTTGCCTTTAAGTAAAATAAGTAAAACAACTTAATATAAATGTATAGTGAGGTGCATAGCAATTATTTTAAGATATGGGTGCACATAGAGGGGAACAGGTAGAAAGAGGTGGTTAAAATAAGAGATGTTCTTGGAGGTGAGAACTGCAGAAGCTAGACAACATGAATATAAAATGTAAGCATGGGGATAATAGAAAAAAATATCAAGACCTATAGAGACGTCTTGGTAAATGTCAGTGCAGAATTTGACCTTTTGGTATCTATCATACATTCACCTGTCTTTGTTTGGGGCTGGTATCTCCAATGTCATTTTGCATTGCTTTGCAAATCCTCTGATGCTTGCTCAGAAACGTTGTATGGGGAGGATCCAAGATATAAGACAGACAACTTCAGCAACTACAGGGACAAAAGTCACATCTTCAAGTGTCTCAAAACTTAAAAATTGCTGTCCTTCGGCATCCAAGGTGTTGTGTGAGCATTAGCCACAATTCTTTTTCGTGGTTTTGAACATGGGGATTCACATTGTTTGGATTCAGGTGGAAAGGAATACACTTATTTAGCCATGGCACCTGTAAACTTCCATTTTCTTCATCTGACTTCATTGCTTGAACTGACAAGTTTTTGGCAAAAGTAAGTTGCTGTCAGCTACTCAAAAAAAGTCCCTTTTTTAGATTTTTTTTTTTTTTTTTTTAACTAGCAGAACACTGATAGTGATCCTGGGGCAAACTTGTGAAAGGAAGCTTTCCCCTGGCCTCTATCCTCTGTCACCCTGCCCATTAAAACCACAACCTACAGACACCAGTGAGGGCCCAGCATGGATAAGGATGCTTCATTAGCCTTGGCTTTTCACCTGGTAACTGGAGGAAGAGGATATGGTGAGAAGATTAAAGGTGAAGAGAAGTTATTCTATTAACAAAAATAGGACCCAGAGGACCTGGATGTGGCCCAATGTTGTTGTGACAGAGTACTGAAACACTGGAGTCACCAAAGTTCAGCCAGATTCTATATGATGCCCTTGACAGAGCAGATGCTGTTCAGACAAGCACTCAGATGGCACCATGTTCTCACCCAAAATTACCAAGCTCATCCCATCCAATGGAGGTTGAGGCCCACATCCAAGGGCCTATGTATTTGGGACTATGACAATTCAAGTGTGTATTCCAGAGAGCTCTGATTCTCTGCAAGGCACCAGAACTGCAGCCCAGCTGTGCTTCTGGACTGAAAGGATTTTTTCATGCCATTTTTTGCTTTGGCACTGAGTTTTATAGGGGCATACTGAATTGTATAACAAAGCACCACTGGATGGTGTTTCATAAAGCAGATTTTTTTTTTTTAAATTGAGTCATTAAAAACTCCTCACCCCCTTTTTCAATTAAGAGAAAAGTGCATGACCTTCTGACTCTGATGACTAGAACAGCATACACAAAGGCACTGTTGATCACCCCATCTGCAAGCAGGTCCTGTACAAACAGCAGGGTAACATATCCAGAGAAACCCAAAACCATTTTCCACAGGGGTATAAAAACACATTCTTGTTGTTTTCTGTTTCTTCAGAGGGGAGAAAGCTCTGAAGGAGACAGAAGCTGCTAGAGATATGATCAGCTGAAGCTAATCTTGTCTCCAGGAGTGAGTTGCCTGATCAGTGCTCTAAGTGCTTGGTTATTGATGCTGAAAGAGGCACCACTCCTGGAAAGCAAGCAGGTGCTGCAGCACTTCACTGAGCCAGGGCCTTGGGGTACACCTTCCTGAAACCCTCTGGAGGGTGTGGGTTTAATTTTGGGGGGTTCAGTTGGCTTTGTTATGTTTGCTTTTGCTTCATTTTGTTTCTTTGGTTTTGTGGGGTTTTTTTTAAATTTCCCTCCCTCCAAAACATGATATTCCTCCTATAAGGTCTTTAGGTGGATAGTGAAAGTCTTTTCACTTTTCCAAACATCTGTAATTCAGATTAATGTTTACAATTTTAATTTTCCATTTAATTAACATCAAACAGTGAAGAGATGCCTAGAAAAGCTACCAGTTATAAATTATAGTACCCCAATAGCAAAACCACTACAATATTGAAAATGCAGTAATAAATTTATTTCCTTTCACTTTAACAAATCCCAGGATTTTCATTTTGAAAATAACCTTATAAGAAAATGAATGCAAACCTCCCATAAAATTCCAAAGATCAGCAGACATGAGAAATATGGAGAGAAAGAAGCACTGAACAGACAGCATGGTTTCTCTTGTTCTGTCTGCCCAACATCTGCAGCCCTTACTCCTTTTTGATTTCCACTAACTTTGCTCAATTTAGTTTCTTTGCTCAATTTTCCCCTTCTCTGCAGCTGAATGTGTTTTACCTTTCTCAACAAATGATTTCCCCGTGGCTGGCTGGCAGTGTCACCCCCTTGCCCCTCAGGACTACAACCATTGATTTATCCACCACTGAAAGCCTGTAAAAAACAAACCCGCTTTATTCAAGCACCCTGAAAACAAAACATATCTAAATACCCATATGCTGAGGAATCTGAAGAAAGAGTGGAGGGGATGATCAAACATGCCAACTACTTTTTTGGCAGTTAATAAATTTGGTCATCTCCAGCTGCTGCAAGAGAGCCATGTTTTGACTGGGAGCTTCTCCCTCCTGCAGCAATCCATCAGCAATCGATAGATTACCTGACAGCAGGCACCCCTGGGATGCACTGCTCAATACACATGTGCAAGGAGGCTTTTCTCCCTGAGCTAACTGGGGATAAATTCCTGCTGTCCACATCCACCTCTGCACCCTCTAACAACTGCCCTTTATTCAGAGCTCCTAGGCCTGGCTATTTGAGAGCTCTATTTATGGCAAGCTGACACCAATCCTCCACCCCCCAGAAAGACCTCACTCGTGCTTGGCTTGTATCACTTGGAGATAAGCAACTAATTCAGAGAAAATAAAGTGCCTTCAAATACATTTGGGTTATTTTTCAACTTGTAAAAACAAGTGGGATGTATGCAGTCTTCAAAACTATTAATATTTAGAAATTTCCCCCCCTGCCTAGAGGGCTGGAACAGTTCACTCTGTATATTCTGCACCCTCATACCAACATTTGGGTTAAAAACTACTAGTTGTCTAATAATTGAAAACTACCTTTCACTTGACAGGATTTTACATTATTTTATGGGAAACAGGTGATATGATAAAGAAAACCTGAAGAATCTCCAAAAGGAAGGACAAGACTCAGGCTGCCAGAGATCTCCTGTTGGTAATCAGTCAAACAAAAAGAGCAAATTCTTGCTTCCTGATGCCCAGCCCAAGGCCACCCTCCCTCCCTCCCCCAGTCTCGGAGACACTCTCTGTCAGAAGGGGCATTTCAGAGTGTTTTGCAGAGATCAGAGCACTTGCTTCCCTGACTCCCTCTGATTTCTCCCCTCTGTCCCTCCCTTCCCTGTGCTGCAAGGCAGAGAAAAGCATCTGCCTCTAGGATAGCTCAGGACCTAACAGTAGCCCCATTCTTGCCTTTCTGGCAAGGAAGGAGAGTTAGGTGCTTCAACAACATGTCATGCATGGGGAGTGGGAGGGGGGAAGGGATGAAAGAAGGCAGCAATTTCTGACAATATGTGCCATTTGGGTGCCTAACACTAACTTCAAGCCAGAATAATAAAAATTTGCCACTAACACAATTTATTATCTGTTTGCATTTCGGGATCTTAAAAATAGAGCAGACGGATCATAATACATGATGTCCCCAGTGATTTCTACTCCCTAATTGCACAGATAACTTGCTTGATTAGTGCTGTGCTTTGTACAACAGGACTAGCTGGAACACAAGGGGTCTGTTTACTCCAGAAGTGCTCTGGATATGATTAGCAGGACTGCATAAATGTACATTAGTGTATATTAATGCAGCAACTAATCTATGCTGTGGACAGAAACAATACATATTGTATTTTTCCACCCAGTATGTTTCTATTTGAAAATTCCTTACACAACAAGTGCCTCTGAGGTACTTACTTTAATTTTACTAGTGCAATTTGTAATTACCTTAAATTGATATGTCTGTTTTTCTAAATAAATTGCTTTACTGGCAAAATATGCCCTCTTTGTAAGCAGATTATATCTAGTGCTACACAGCACAGTTAACTTCTTTCTCATTGGGAGAGGAGGGCTTGAACTCCTTGCTGTGAGGAGTTTTTTTATTTTGTTTTTAAATACATCAAGGACATTTTCTGTCCAGAAACAAAGCTGCCCTGTAAATGATGGGGATGGTTCTGACATCCATCTTCTAACTAAGGATATTTGCATTTCTGGGACTTCCACTGTGCTCTCTGCAGCAGTGAGAAGTAGCTTTTGTACACAAAAACTGGCACCAGAAGAAAGAGATGGTTTATAACTCTGTTGTCAAATCATACATTCGTTGTGACCTTTTCTGTGACGTACATGCGGATTACTCACCATGACAAATATTTACCAAGTAATATAGGAAATACAATAAATAATATTTCTGATACAATGGGAAAGTCATTAAATACCAGAAAATGGAGAGGAAGTCCAGCCCTTTTGTCTGTGGTGCCTTCAGGCCCCTGCATAGCACTACAGCTGAACTACAATCTACAGGATACCCACCACTGCTTGGCAGAAGAGGGACACTCCCCAGCAGGACAGATGAATTCATGGTCCTGAGCCACAGACAGTGTGATTCTTTCAAGAGGGATGAAAACTAAACTTCTCCCCAGGACCTTATTTTCAGAATTTGCAGAGGTACGCTGATTTCAGTGGCATGTTTCACTTCACACTTGAAATTGCACCACTCCCCTCAAGCCTTTGGAGGTCATGCCCTCTTCCCCAAGTTCCTTTCACCATTATCCATTTGTCAATAGAAGAGTCAATGATTATTTTAAAGTCATCTTTTTCATGTAAGTCTCTGTAAGTGTTTCCATGTTTCTCCTACTGTCCAGAGAGTTCTTGGCTATGCTATTGTGACATTCAGTGATTAATAGTTAGCATTGAGATCACTTCCAGTAGAATTTTCTATATAAACATACAGGAGTTGATCAATCATCTAATCAAAAAGCAAAAAAAGACGACTTAAACCCCCAAATATAAATCCCAAGAAAAGGACAAGATGTACTTAGTAGTTGCTGACTGTACAAACTAAACAGGCAAGTTTTCTCTTCCTTCCTACCTCAGAAGGAATGTGCTTACCCTCCTTAAGCTGACATCACAGAATATGTGGTTGGTCTTGTTCTGCACAGAACAGCTCCAAAATTCCACCAGTTGCCCAAGAATGTTGTTCAAATGCTCTGTGAGTTCTGGCAGGGTTGGGACCCTGAGCACTTCCCTGGGGAGCCTGTTGCAGTGCCCAACCACCCTCTGGGTGAAGAACCTCTTCCTAATATCACCCTAAACCTCCTCTGACTCAGCTTCAGGCCATTCCCTCGGGTCCTGTCATGGTGACCACAGAGAAGATCTCAGTGCCTGCCCCTCTGCCTTCTTTCATGAGGAAACTGGGATGAGGTGGAGATAGTTGTAACAAGCACACACCTAGCAAAACCACTCATTCCTCCTAGCCTGGCTTCACAGTGAGACATGATGTGCTGTAAATTCTCAGACATATTCTCCTTGTCTCTTGCTAAGCAAGTTTCACTGCTGGTAGCCACACGGATGATGCCCAGATTCCATGAGATGTGGAGCCTGGCAGATTCCTGTTCTGCTGGGTACCTGGCCATGTCAGTCTGTAGCCTTGCCAACACTCAGCTGAGCAATTTCACGAAGGTAAAGGCCAATACCAGATCAGCAGAAGGTGATTGATCACAAAGACTGTGTGTCATGGGCATCGCGGTGCCAAGGCAACAGGGGAAGGGATGGTTGCAGCAGCTGAGAGGAAGGAGGACCCTGTAGAATGAGATTGTCTTTAGAGCTCTGCAGCTGGCCATGCTGATGCTCTGGAGGCTGCACCACACTGCAGGCAAGCCTGCAGCTCAGCACAAAGAGCAGGTTGGGGAAAGAAGCACTCAGCACTTTGTTTAACTGTAACCAGACAAAAATGTCTCACCCTCTGCCTTCAGAACTGGGTAGTTAGATTAGACACTAGAAAATTGCATAGATTTTCTGATAGGATGCTACTCTGCAGTCTCTATCATTTAGTTTTCAATTTCTTTCCAAGAGTTATGGGTCAATGGCTAGAGTCAAATATAACCACTTCCTCATGCTTATGGTAATTACTAACTCCCACTTCATCACAGTGCCTTTTATCTGAAGTATCCCAAAGCATTTTACAAATTCAGCAACACATCAATGTTGGACCTGATCCAAAGCGCATTAGGGTTAATGAAGTTAATATACAATGTATTATATGCATGTAAACATTTCATAAATTGCTTGCAATGGCATAATTACAGTTGAGGCCATCCAAACAGCCTTAACTCTGCCCTATAGTGATGGAAACAATAAAAAAGAACAACTGGATGAGTCTTCCAAAGACAAGCTGCATTTTTTTTGCAGCTAATTCAAACTAAGACCATATTTAAATACTTAAAAAATAATTAATGTGTACTATTGGGAAAAGGACTGGGTTTAGTTTATGTGCGCCACTTAGCTGAACATTCTTATTCTTGAGATTTTTACAGTTTAACTATCAGGCTGAATTTCCTAGATTGAATGCAATTTATCAGATAAACTTTGAAAGAAATTATTAGGGAAGAAGAGATGACAAACACTAGTTCAATTTTAACACAATAGTTATCTAACTAGTGATCAAAATGAGCCTAGGGACATCAGTGTGCCATCTTGACACCTTCCAGAACACTTGCTAATGCATACTGCCCCAGGGAGTCTTTAAATTGGAGGTGTACTAGGAAAAAAATATCATCCTTTGCTTCACACCTTTTTTAATGCTCTTTCCTTAAGTAGCCTCAAATGCCCACAGTTTGAAATAAGACAGAAGTTGGATGGACCCTTCACCCCACCTAGCGCAGCAACAGCACTGGGAATATCACGTTTTTAAACAAACACTCTGGGCTTCACACTAAAACTTTTAAAGTGTTCAAGCTAGCAAATCTATGGATCTGTTTCAGCCACCCTTACAACTTCATCTATCCTAACAAAGGCCCACATTGAAATACCTCACACCTACCCTACAGCTGGGCTGGTGTTCTAAATGTGGACACTGGTATTTTAAAGCTGCTATAAATAGTAATTGCAATTTGAAGCTTGAATAGTTTGAAGTCTATCATTATGAGCAGTTACCTGCTATTTGGAATTTGGGTCCCTGTCTCTTAGTGACACTGCTGGACTTCTGCTGAGTAAGTGACCTACCAAGTATTGTCCAGCGTGGACTTGTGCTTTCCTCAGCACTAGAAGGAAGAGAAGATTGAGAAGAACTAAAAGAGCTGGGGGATAAATGACATTTAATAAACCAAAGCACTCCCTTAAGTCTGCTCTGGGAGACAAAGGGACAGCACTTTAGAACACTGTGTTATGATCAGTACAGGAGTCATTCCCTGCACTCGGTATCTGCTCCTAAAGTGCTTCCACTAGAACAACACAATTCCCATCCTTCTTCCCAGTAATTCACTCAGAGTGTGCCTCAATCCACATGGGAGGGATTACAGGGAAATTGCAGTGCTTGTGAGGTTGGGTTGGCAGCCTTGGACGCCAATGCAGATGGCTATTCAGCAGAGACTCTCAAAACAGGTATAAAACAATGCAAGCAGATGTCATTTCCTCTACAGAAAGAGCTCAGCTCGGGAAAAGCTTTCCTTCTGCCTTGGATCAGGCTCCCCAGGGACAGCACAGCTTTTCTGCCAACTGAAGCACAAACTGATGCTGTCTAACCCAGCGTGCTTTCTGTGATAACTAGACTTGGAGCATCTACCCACTGCACAGTGACAACTGCCATCAGCAGCAGCAACCTTCAGCCTCTCGGATGTCTGTTCTGAAGATACAGAAAACTATCTTGTTACAGAACAATATATTAAAACATTTTGTTTGTCTGGAAAACATCACAGTCCTTCAGTTTAGAATGGAAAGTATTTTTTGCAACAAAACTCTCTTCTGTGTCAAAGCAGAAAGTTTGTACAAAACCCTTTCTGTTCAGATTTGCATTGATTTAATATGTTGTCCCACCACTTAGTAATATTTTTAAAGTAATAACCTAGGCCAGCTTAATAAAGACTATGGAAAAATTCCCTTAACTTCAAACACTGCAGATATTCACAAAAACTGTGAAGGTGAAAGGGATAAGAGAAGTCTTTTCACCATGAAGGCAGAGAAAGGGGAACCCAGACAGGCTGTGCAGTTTCCACACTTGAAAGTTTTCAAGGTCTGCCTGGTTAATGCCCTGAGCAGCCTTGTCTCACATCTAACACTGCTTGGAGGAGGTTGGAGCAGGGGTCCCTTTGAACCAGAATTATCCCACGATCCTGTGGAAGTAATTGCCTGACATAAACACAAGACAAAATAACTTCAAAGTTAGTATGGGATTATCAAAGTATTTGATAACAAGTGCATTTGAGTTGGAAAAAATCTCCCTCTGCTTTTCAAGTGCAGAAGGCCAAAGACCTGACCGGTAAGGGCAAAAATAATGATACAAGCTAGCCTTTTACCATGGGATTATCTCAACTCAGGTGTCCACAACATAATTAAAGATCTTTACAATGGACACATTAATGAACTGCACAATTCCTTTCTAAATTTTAAGACTTAACAGTTGTACAGCTTCTAGCAGATACAGGCAACATCAGCAAACCAGATTTGAGTGAGTGGAGTCCTGAAGGGATCAGGTTTGATGCAGTTCAATAACGAGGCACCTACAGCTGGAAACACTTGTGAAAGTGCTGAGGGCACAAAGATTATTTCAGCAGTAAGATGAAAAAGTGGGTAGGTAAACTGGTGATAGTACAGTGACCTGATAAACTGGCAATAATCTGAGAATATGTTTAACACAACCATATGGAAAAAAAAATACCCTGGCTGGAACTACGAAATGAGTTAGAGAGTGTTTAAGGACCAGAGTTAAGTTGTTCAAGAGGAGCTCTTAGCTGACATTAAATTAGTGGGGCTAATGTCATCTTGAGTTGCAAACCAAGAGAAATGTATTTCTAAATATTGCATTCCAATTTAGGAACCCATATTTCAGGAATTTAGAAATAACAGAAAGTCATAAAAGTCAGTGATCAAAAAAAAAAAAAGAAAGAAAATAGACTCTGATTTTAATTGCATTGCCCAGTTATTTAATTAATTCATTTAAATTTTAGTGGCAAAATTTTAGAATTTTTATGTTTACTGTTCATTAATGCCACAAATAAAGTGCTCTCAAAGCACACCACAGAGGAAGGGTCTTCCAGTGACGTAGACAAAGAAATAGCAGGAGCCAGTGACTGGCCTTACAGCAGCTTCAATTCCTGGGAACCACATTGCAACAAAAACCTCCAAGTCCCTAGAACACTCTAAAACCAAAGAAATACAACAGTGGCTGTCATTTTGCATTGATGCTCATTCAAAAATAATTTTGTAAGAGGCACCTGGTGTAATTCTGAATGCAGATACCACAGGTGTGCATGTTTAGAACTCACTACAGTTGTGCACCCACCATGCCAAGAACCAGCAACTCTCAAATATAAGGGCTCCCTATTAGTAGTCTTCAACTGGCAGCCGAACTCTGCTTTACCTTCCTCTCTTTGTGATTCTAAACATCTAAAATATTCAGAAGCTATAACCTCATTTGAACACTTCCACTCTTACTTCAATGGGGCTGTGACATACAGCACATAGGATATAAGTGTTAGGAGCAGGCATCTAATTCCCTCTGCCAAAGGGAGGAAAAATTTGGATTGCCTTGAATACTTGGCATTGTGAGTGTGCACAAACCTGAAAGAGCATAATTAAGATGAACATTGGCCTGTTAAGTCTTTTCTTAAATGGTGCTAGTCATGGAGGGGAAAAAAAGAACCACAGAATAAAAAAGTGATTAGAAGCATTAAATCTGGTCACTTGGCTTAAATCCCACCCTGAGTCACAGTCTAGTAGGAAATACAGACACTTGATCTCTTTTTCCTCCTCTGTCCTTTCCTTTCCCAGTGAACTATGTGTTATGCCACCCTCTGTCACCCTTCCTGTTGTGCCACTTTTCTGCAGACCTGCTTTTGCTACTCTGGTTATGTCATTATCTGCATTTTAGATCACATTATCATAACCATCCCAAAAATTTCTATTTAACATGGGCTGGCTACTTTGCATAAGCATTTTGAGCAGATGATTTTATAGCCACCTTCCTCGCTGCATTACAGCTTCCCAAAGCTAAGGAACATGTTTCCAATTTTCAACTAATTAGAGCAATCAGATGTAAAACAGCTTTAGAAAGTGACTGATCTGCAGACTATTTGGTGGAGTTTTTCCTTGGTTGGGTTGTTTGGGAGTGGGTTATTTTTTGGGGGGGTTTATTTTAAAATGGAGCTGTTTGTCAGTATTCCCATTGTAAACTTCTCAAAACCAAACCTCTCCTTTCAGTTTAAGATAAAAAATATTAGCAATGCAGTATAGCTAAGACTGCAGCTAGAAAATATCTATTCAGCCAATAAATTCACCTATTTAACTTTTTCCCAAAGCCCCAAGTCTTCAGAGCATTGTTATCAATCCAAATTTTGTGATGCATCCTTCCACTTCCAGTGGCACTACAGACAAAAAGAGAAAAATTTTAAAAATTAAACATTGACTTATTGTTTTTGCTAAATGGCCACCAGAAATCTCCACAGCAGTTGTGGTGTTGGAAATGGGGCAGTGGAGAAGCAATATGATATTTTTTAGCATTGCATCTGAGTGAGAGCACTTCCTTGTCAACAGCTGGGTCAAAACAACCCACAAGGAATGGCGTGTCCTAAACCTAATCTCTGTCAATTTACACCAGGACCCCAATACAGAACATTTCAGGAAAAAAAAAGCCCTTCCTGGCCACACCACTTGGCAGCTGCTTACAAGGAGTACAAATTCACTGTATTTGAGGCAGGTGGTGCCAGTCCATCTTTGTGGGCAGCAGTGTGACCTGGCCTTGCCCTCCCTGGCATGCCAGGGGAGGGAGATCCATCTTGCCCCCTCCCAGGTGTCACTCAGGCTGAGCAGTTCAGCAGGTGTTTTTGCTCACATTAAAGGCTTGCAAATGGCACTGCTAATTGAATTACAAATTAACTCATTATCGGATACAGTAAGTAATTTCTTTAAATTAAGTGGAGATTAATTAGAATAGCTGGGCAGAACAACTGAAGCAAAATGGTCCCACCCCCGCCATCAACAGCTAAACCTGTCAAATTATTCTAATCTGACCAAAATTGATTTGGGATTATCAAGCACATCTGTCAAACTAGTGTTAAAATACTCCAAAACTTAAGTGATTTCCCTAATATTAAAAGTTAGGTATTTGACACCTATAACCCTTGAGAATATCCTCAAAAATAAGGAGTTATTCAGCTATGTTTCTTGAAAAAGAATGGATTCAAACATTCAGATGCTTATGAAGGGCACACTTGATAGTTGCTTTAGCAGATTAAAAATCCCAATAGAAAACAGCCCCTATTATCCCTTGAAACTTTATTACTTCTGAAATAGTTATTAGTACCAGAGTAATATTCTCTGATAGCTGATAATTACAGTGAGCTTTCCTCAGGTTGTACAAATATATTCATGGCCACCAGTGACACTGCAGCTCTCAAGGTTATCCTTCACAGCACGACATTGTGTCTATGTGTAGAACAGAACGAGACAATAAAAGTGCTGAAAAAAAATCCCAAACCCAATATTTTTTGGATCAGAACATTCAAATACAGAAATTTTAAAAATCAGTTCCTAAAGGAGAAGAAAATGTGCAAGCATTATAAATCATTATTAGCAACTGTAACATTAAGGACAAAGCCAATTTAGAAATAATCCATCAACTGATCAAGAATTTTCTTTCCCCTCCCATATGTATAAGCAGTGCCACATGAAATCACCCAAAGCCTTACAAATAGCATTTTCACCTGCTGAAGAAATAATCCATTAAAGTCTCTTCATGTGAGTCACAATAAAGTACATCATGATAAACTGTATTTTAATTGGAGACTAGGAGAAGGAAATTAATTTCACCAATAACCTTCTGTGATAAGGAGACACACGAGTAATTTGATGCCAGCATGGTCTTGTAACTCGAACTTCCCAAGGAAAACTGGGATTCAAAACACCATCATTTATAATGCCAGGAAGGGACTAGGTAGGGTGGACCTGAGAAACATTTGACAAGCATGTAAAATATTAATTAACACCTCAAAATACCACCTCTCCAGAAATCAACAACAACCCAGTGGACTGGGAGGGACAAGAGGGGGGTAAAAGGCAACAGCCCAGTCCAGAAGAGCTCAATTTTCTTTACAGTGATCAATAGAGTTGACAACAGAACAGACACCATCAAAAAACTATTGGAAAAAATAACAAAAACAACCTCAGAATGCCCCATGGGAAGTGCTGAGGACCCAAAGAGGTTATTTGGAGAAATTACAGGGAAAGGAAGGCAGGTCAGGATTCTGGTATCCCCCAGGGTCTCACTCCAGGTTATGAAATAACTAACTCAAAAGGCATACCCAGAAGCTGAAAAAACACTTAAATCACATCTTAGATTAAACAATCATCACATCAGAACAAATTTGACTGAAGAGTTGTGGCGATAAATGATGGCAAACTTGTTTCTTTCCCTTTTAATGCAAATTTAAATGGCATAGAAACGCGATGACTGTTTTGATGCTGCCACATCTGGGCAAGTCCTCTATGGCCTCTTTATCATTATGGAACTGGAAACATTTAAGGAGGACATTTGCCATCACTCTGACAAACCTGCTTATTCCCATCCCCACATCTAAACCGTGGGTGTGTTACAATGCAGGAGTAGTAAGGATAAAATAGATAAATTGTAGTCAAACAGTAGTCCTCACTTCTGGAAAGGAATGAGGGAAGAAGGGGGTTAGAAGAGAGTTAAAAATGTTAACTGTAAGGCAATTAAAATTCTCTGAAAAAACTATCTGGTGCCATATTAGAAAGCAGACCATTTCCACAGCAACTAGAAGAGGTACCATAAATTAACCAAATGACACTCTAAAAAGCTTAGACTTAAAATCTGCTAATCCCCTTAGACTCAGCCTCTAACAATTTTGCAACCAGAACTGCAGCTCCTTTTGACAGAAACAGTAAATCATCCCCTCAAGCAGCATATCTTACAGCAAAATAGGTATGTAAGAAACTATATCTGTCCCAGTCGGTTCAGAACAGTGTTTTAGAGCAGCTTATGATTATATTTTAGAAGAACTTTTTCCCCATTTAAAAATTACATCAGTTTTAACATTAAATCCAGAGATAAATTGGGCACTTAGAGATATTAGAGGATTTTTCAGTAGATGTTCTAGACATTTTGCTACCTTTCATGTTATTCTGGAGGCTAGTTAAGCTCATTGTTTGAAGTCCAAAAGCTTTTGGAAATTGATGTCTAGGGCTAAGCTTAAATCTTTAAACACTTTTCAAAAGCAAGACTCATTCAGAGAGCCAAACAGTCTTAGCAGACAGCCTTTTCAACAGGACCTATTTGCAAGGATGGATCTAAAATAGATTACTTTATCTGGCTGTTCCAATGAAAGTCATTTTCGGAAAGAAATTCTCCAACACATCAGTCTGTTATATTCACAGAAAGTAGCAGTTTCTAATTTGTCCTTCACACAGCTGCAAGTGCAGTGAAGCTCTTAAATTCTTTATCTCAGTGGGGTGAAGGGTAAAGAAGGGAAATGCAGATGTAAAATACTGAACTCATTTATTTGGACAGTGGATGAAGCAACCGTGATACGTTTATTGATTTGCTGCTCCACTAATTAACATAGTGCTTTCAGTCTTCAAGTTTTCATCAAAAGATTGAGCTGTTTAAGACAGTGTTTTCAAAGTCATTTCTCAGAGATGCCACCTTAAACCAGAGCAAAACCTCTGTAATTTCTGGTTTTAATTGGTAATGAACAAGCCAATTCTCTGAAGATTCCAGTCCATGTACTCTGACATGCAGGCTTGTGCACAACAATGTGAAAAGCAAGCCAAAACATAATGTTGCATATTTATTTCTAAGAACCAAACACATTGCAACAGGATACCAGGGTGGGAAACAATTCCCATTATAAACATGGAGACATCAGACCTGCATCCCTCACCAGACATCTCCCTCTTTGATGCATGACTAGCAAGTTAACAAATACTTCCTCAGCAAGTATAAGAGAGGAAGCAAAAAACAGGGTCCCAGAAATTAAGAACACATTTCCATTAAATTCTACCATGCTTAACAAGGCAGCAGCTCATTAATTTCCTGAGATCTGCTCGCTCATAGCCACAACAAACAACTACAGCTTGAACAGCAGGAATGGAGAGACAATGTTCTTCATGGTATTTTCATGTCTCCTGGCATCAAGGAGGTTGTGTTTATTAACACAGGCTTTTTTTTTTT
>VZRH01004434.1:0-140769 GCA_013397555.1 Urocynchramus pylzowi | reverse complement strand
AATGACCTTTACACAAGCAGCATCTCAGAAGGCAGAAGAGGAGCCATTATGGTCTTCATGAGCCTGAAGTCCAGCTTGTTTTTTTAACTCCTGACTTTTCTCAGCAATTACTTAGAAAATTCTCTTTCATTCAGAATTTCAGCACACATCCCTGACCTTTGTTCCTTGCTACATACAGATAATTAACCCACCAAAACAGTACTTTCACACCATGAAAGAAGGAAACAAGACCACTGCCTGGGAATTAATCTACTCCCTGGATGGCAGAACACACAGTCTCAGTTAATAGCCCCAAAAAGGCTTCTGATAATATTGTCTCATTGCCAGCATTAAGTCATGATAGAGGTCTTGCCCTTACAAACACATCTACAGAAACAAGGCTCAGGGCCCTTGCAAAACTTGAAGGGTGAGAACAAAGGCAAAAAGCTTGTCTTTCCTTTCCCCCTGTTTCAAGGAAAGAAAGGGGCAACAAGGATAATAAATCCACAAGGCTCTGAGGAATGTGCTGCCCTGAAATGGTGTGAAGTCCAGGGATTTCCAAATTTGACACCTGCTTAAAGGACATGTATCACTGCTCTTAAACAAACAGTCCTGGCACGGGGCCCTCAGCTCGCTGCTGGATGCAGGGGTGGTCCCCCTGTGGAGAACTCTTCCTCTGGTTTTTGTCCCTCCTTTTTTATTTTTTGCCATTATTTCTGGCAACTGAGAGAGCTAGAGGACCTGGACATAGAGAGATACTTTAACACTTCAGTGGATACCCACTCAGTACTGCTGTTTGGGTGCAAAACCAAGGACCAAATCCATTCACCCTGGGCTACATGACAATTTGCTTCAAAAGACACTGCAGAAAATAATTAGGAGCCGTATGTCTAAGGACACATGTTTTAAACTCCAGGTAAGCATCTTCCACAGAAGTGTGGAACTGCTATTCGTGCCCAATATAGTTCAAAACAACTATCCAAGTTTGGTTTTTCCCCCTGATGAATTCTAACCATATTTTTCTTATATTAACAGCAAAATGAAAGCCTTCCCTTATGTGCCAAGAAGCCCATTTGCAACTAATTAATTCTCAGGGTTTTTATGCTGGTCTTTCTACTTACAATTTTACAGTTGAAAAGAATAAAATGTAATCTCTGATTAAAAAAATATGCAGAGCCTTTCCACTGAAAGTGATGTTGTGACAAGATGGACTATAATGGTGTTTAATAAAGTTGCAACCTCAGGTAGGATGAACGTGTATCAATGTTACAAGAAGAACATGAAAAAAGCATGTGGGAGAAAAAAATCACAGGGATAAAACAAAAGAGTTGTGGCCACACGTGGGGACTCTACAACATCCTCAAATATAGCAATCACGTGGGAACCAAAATTATCAACAAAATTATCACCTCTCAACAAAAATTATCACCTCTTCCATTATGTGTATCTAAACTCTAATAAGAAAAAAAAACTTGAAAATCTTATTTAGAAATTCCTAAATTCAAGGAATTCAAGGAATTCCTTTGTCCCTCATCTTGTTGGCTATTTCCAATTCTTAATAGATGAACAGTGACAAGTGGATTTCTCCTCTGTCCATTTCACTTTATAGATAGCAGAGTGCAAAATGGCACCAAAAAAATATCTGCAGACACTTGAGCATTACAGAGCCTGGTCCAGCCTCTGAATGCACAGATTTAGGAAGAGATGCCTGCAAGCAGCAGCTTCAGGGTGACAGGACTGAAGATCTTGGACACTGATCTGCAGAGGAGCAGTGTCTAGGTGCTAGTTCAGGAACCAAGGCTTTACCTGGTCTACCAAAACTTTAGTAAACACACGTGTGAATTTATACCCTGGGACAAACTGATTGTGACCCATCTCCACTTTGGATCAACTTTAATCCACAAAGTAGCCAACTGTGTCCAAAAGACCACTCACCAAAACCTTCAAAGACACCAGGGGATGAATTGTTCTCCAGGGAGAGAATCTTCTGCCCTGGGTGCCTCAGAGTTGTTTGCCTCAATGACCTACGTCTCACACTGGAACCCACCAGAATTTTTAGGTAAGGGATTTCCTTTCCCTGCAGCACTGCAGGAACCTGGGTGCTGAGCATGCCTATCCATGCAATACTCACCAAACAGAAGCTGTCCAACAACCCTGGGCTTTAAAGCAGCTTTAAATTAAATAACTGAAAGAATTTCCTTTCATTGGGGAGTTAGGGAAAAACTCCATCCTGCAGCCTCCCAGACACAGGTACCTACAGGAGCTGCTAAGAACACACCCAGCTACCTAATGCAAAAGGATTTATTTTCCTGACTAGCAGCACAGATCTTTTTCAGGATATGACTGTATGAAGATGTCAACTATTTGTTTGTCTGTCTAACAGATGTGTTCCTCAAGTGTAAACATACCTGTGGCCATGGCAAAAAGAAAAATTATTTTCCCCCTTCCCAAGTCCTGTTAGTTTTACAGGGCCAAGACAACAGCAGGCAAGCCAGATCTGAGTCCCCTCACCCAACAAGGTTTGCTAGGCTGTATTTTGTCACACCTGCACAAGCACACTGAAAAGGCAGGTGTAAACAGAAGCTGTAATTTGTCCTGCTGGTGCTGATGCATGGGGAGGCAAAAAACCCAGCTTGAGCCAGAGCCCCATTTGAATGCACAAGGCTGCCAGGTAGAAAAACAAAAGCATCTTTTCAGCCCCAACCTGCATGTCTTTTATATGAAAATCACTAAGGCACAATAAATATGGAATCCCACAAAGAACTTTTTTTACAGACAATTTTTCAGAGGAGAGCTGCAATTTCTATAATGAACAAGCATTAAGCCCTCCATAAAAAAGTTAATTAAGAAAATGAGTTTGTTTTTTCTACTCAAAATAAGTATTTTGGTGTTTAAAATACAGTATGTACAGTAAATATGGTTTATTTTAAACCAGGAAAGGTTTGTTGCAGAGCTCTATTGATATAGATAACAGAGTTCTTTTCCAGTGCAACTTATAAGAAATTTAGACACTCTATGCATGGAAATAAAATATGGAAAAAAAAAAAGCAGTACATGAAACACCACAAGATCATAAAAAAGCAGAAAAGAAATGTGCAGAAATGGCACAAAACCCTTGGGAAAAAGAAAGTTCAGATATTTGCTATTAAAATGGATAACTCAGGTGGATTCTTTCCCCCATCTCATATTACAGCTAGTTTCAGTAGAAGCAGAGGACCCCACAATTTTTCCACCAGCACTTCAGGGAAAAAAAGTCTTTAAAGAACTGAAGGTTTCCTTTTTCAGTCACACAGATCAAGGGGAAGACTTTTGAAACCACATTCAAACAATTCTGTATTGATAGTTCCCAAATTTTCTCTAACTTATCCAAGAAAAGAAATAACGACAGTGCCCCGAAACAGAAGGCAGTAAATAAGGCTATCACAGAGGTGACAAAGAAAATACTGAAGAAGGTTGAGAGAAAAATATCTATGGTTTAACATAGAGACAGCCTATATGGAAGAAGAGCTACAGATTAAAAGGGTATTAGTTGCAAGCAGAGAAACAACAGGAGGAAGAATTCAAAGAAAAAAAAAGAACTACTTGCATCGTTAAGAGAGGAGAAATACAGAGTAAACCTCTAAAGGGAAAAAAATCCTAAGCTTTACAGCAGTTCATAGTAAGAAGTGAAAGTTTAAGTTTTGCCAAAGAAACCAGAAAAAACCCATAGGGGTGCTGCAGACTTGGTGCCAAACCAAGAGGAGGAAAGGGAGCCACAGCCCATCACTGAGGCTCCTGGTCACCAGCAGGAGTGGACAACTTCCCAAGGGATGGCTGAGAATCCCCTCACCCCTGGGCAGCCAGCCCTCATGCTCTGCAGCACAAGTAACAAGATCCTCAATGGCAACTTCAATGGCTGGGACAGTCTCCTTATCAATACCTCATCCCTCAGCTACAAGATAAACTGATTTCTAGCCTACTCAGCAGCTAAAGATTAGGTTTATCTCATGTATGGTAATGGTGGGGTGGATTCACCAGGACAGAAATTTGTTGGCACCAAAATTCTCTTCCCCAAACTAAATTTTTTTTTTCTTTTTATGACCACTTGAAGAAGCAAAATGAGCCAACAGCTGGCAAACATGATAAACTAAGAGTATAGAAAGACACTTCTTTTCATAGCACCCAGAAAATGAGACATCCTCAGCTGTAGCTCAAGGAGCCCCTCTGACTAACACCCCCCAGACAGGTACCACATGAATGACCAAACCCCAGGCTGCTGCCTGGGACCACAACACCACCATGCTCAGAAGCACACATCACAAAGAACCCTGCAGAGCAGACCAGATCAAACCCTTCAGACAGAGCTCCTGTACCTCCAGAGCCCACCCTTCACACCACAAGTACCATCTTCTCCAACAGCCCACCATACAGGCAGCACACAGATACCCACTAGCCCCTCTTCCCTTTGGTCTATTGTGTGACTCTCCAAAGAAACCAGAGTGAGCAGAGCAGGACCTCAGCTAACACCAGGCAGGGAGACACACACTCCCCCCTAAACTGGAAATATCAGTGTGACTTATTTTAGCTGTATCATTTCAAAAAGTACAAAGTTTCTTACCTGTTGGCAGGTGGTGAAGAAGGAGCTCCTGTTTGCCCTAGTTCAATGTCTTTTTCTTCCACAGGCAAGAAACCAAGCCTGCCTGCTACTTCCTGGGTCCACCCAGCCCACCTGAGGCTAATTTAGTCTTGACCATGGCACAAAGCTACTAGAGCAGGTGAATGCTGTATGGTTAACTCAGCTCCAAAAGGAAACCTTGTAGACAAAACTCTCATTGCTCATTTCAGAAATGGTGAAGGGGGAAATAATTCCCTCTTAATTTAGCTGTTTTCCTTCCCTTACCCTGACTCTCATTCCTTTCCAACTTTATCTCTTAGCCTGCTTTTCTTTCTACAGCAAGCATTTATATAGCTCCAATTTCCTGAAAAGGAATAAGCTTACATGAAAACCTAAAGTCACATTTTAGACCTAAGTGAAAAATGCATGGTTTACTCTGGTAAATTAAAGCCCATATGTGGGAATTTTTGGTATTTTACCAATTGTCTTTCACAAAACATTGGCTGAAATAAACATTTGCTCCTGAGTTAATGGGAAAACCTTTTCATCAGTGTGCTCTGCCTAACGAGTCATGGCAGCTCCTGCTGGACCAGAGCAGGAATTCAACTTGGCCATAGCACCAGCCTTGCTCAGTGACAGGCTTTACCAGGTGCTTTGGGGAACAAGAACTAATGAAATACCTTTCCCTATGCAGAGGTTGAAATCCTTACCTGTTAGAAGAGCATGTTCCATGGTGTTGGTCTCACAAAGGCGTTTTAGGATGTTTGTGGGAGCCTTTGGATGCCTGGGCTTCTTCAGATGTGTGTTTATTTCTGTTTTACACACATTAAGATCCTAATAGAAATGTCTCTGCAAACAAGAGAGTTCTTATGTTCATAGCAAGTCAATAATATAAATTTTATTAAAAGAGAAGTTATTGTGTTCTGATCTTTCTGCATGCAGTTGCTTTGTAAATGCAGGCTGACTGACTCCCCTGCAGAGAGGCACCTGAAGCATCACTGAATTCTTCTGTGCAAAAAATTAAAAGAACAGGGAAAACTTAGGCTGATTTCCAAAGCAGTAAGTTAAGTCCACAGATGGAGGTGCACGTGAAGCCTTCCCATTAGGGCTCTCCCCTCTCACACGTGCCTGATCTCAGTGCTGGGGTAATTAATTCCTGGGTCCTCTCAACACATCTCCCCCCTCATTACCAAGACGGTGATGATACTGGATGGTGTCTTGTCTAGTCTATTAAAATGCAGATTACATGACAAAAAGACCTTCAGCATCCAGAACTGTCAGCCCAGCACATTTCAGGTCCTGCTGGTGCTGGCTGGAATCTCCCATATGTAGGGAGCTGAATATCTGAGCAGGGATCTGTGGCACAGATATCAGGACATTGTAGTCTTTAGTCACTGCTGGCACACAAGAAAATAAAGAGACATTTTTCTTCAGTCTGTTCTGTGGTATCCTGAAGACAAAGCACCTTTACTCTCTCCTCAAGAAACTCACCATGTGCTCCACTGGAGGAAAAAAGTCAGGAATAATTAAAGAAGACATGTGCTGTCCGAACTTGTGACAGAAGCTTCTTTGATAAATAATTCATCTTAAAAATCTTGAGAGGTATGAATGAGATGGCAAACAAGGTGCTCCTCTCGAGCACACGGGCCTTCCTGGGTGACCTCCCCTGGCACATGCAGTTCATAATACCCTGGAGGGGGCACAAAGAGAAGAGAGTTTTGACAGATTTGTCAATGAAGCTGTCAAGTACAGGCATATGCTGTAATCATGTATGTGAATATCTCACGGCAGACCCTACTGTGAGATTCATAAAGTATCAGATAGCTTCTCACAACAAATTCCGGGAAGACAAGGGAAAACATCAGACTCAACTCTCACCATCAGAGCTGAAAAGCAATGTTACACATTAACAAGGGTTTGCACAGTGTGTGTCCTTCATGCAGGATTGCAGTGACAAATGCCCATGCAGTTACAAGCGACATGACATTACACCATTTAGACCTCAGGGAGCATCCTGCCAATTTTCTGTCCATCATTTATTTTCAGATCTGGTGGTGTGCACACTTTTTGAGTGCTCTTAGCTGAAGGTCACATCCAGTGAAGCTTCAGCAACAAACCATTTTCCATCTCTGGTTTTGAATTGCTTGATTTTAAATAGTTTGTTATACTTCTGTTCAAGGCATGTGTCCATAATGATCAGAAGGGAGCTGAGTCTTCCAGCAATGGTATTGTTTAGATTTCTCCAGCATTTACACTTATATACATGAACTGAAACATCTGCAACATAAATTTTGCTCTTTTTAACCTTGCATCATTCTTCCTTGGATCTCCTGATCCCTGTGATAGAGACGTTTATGACAAATGTATAAAAACCTGCTTTATCTCTTCCTGCATTTAACAAGTAGCAATGAATAGTCTTCCTAATGGTAAAACATACAACTAACATTTTAACAGAACCAATCTTTATAAATCAGGGGTCTTAACTGAAGGGCAGTTCTGGATAAGAATATACAGATCAAAAAGGTGCATGTAAAAATACACATAAATTATATGTACATATTTGGACTAGATTAGCCTATGTGCAAATTCTTAAAGAGAGAGGAACATTGAAAGGTACATTTCTTTGTTGAAGGTACTTGAGCTGATCTCATGCAAAAAAAGTATTTCAAAGAGGTATTGTTATGTGACAGGCACTGCATTAATGTGAGGCTCAGCTCAGCTCTGTGCAAAATAGGGGCTCCCACATGGTTTGAATTTGACAAATTCAAAACAGCAGTAGGGTGGTTCATCAAGAAATGTGAGATGGATAAGAAGAAAGAGTATCTGAGTATGGCCTGCAGCGAGCAACTTCATGCTTCTATTTTGAGATATTGAAAAAGTTTTCATAGTTTTTCTTTTTTCTATCCCCATTTGTATGTTATATGGGTCAATTACTTTAAACTTTGGATATTTTCCCATCTACGTGCCCACCACCATTTACTTAACATAAATATTGATTTTTATTTTTTTGTCTTAGTTAATCAGAGATAATCTGTCAGACTCTTAAGATACCTATCTGAATCCTGCCAAAGGAAAGCTCCATGCAGACCCTGTTAGATTGCCATTGCTTTACTGTGGGGGAAATATTTTTATATTGGATTTTACCTTCTTTCCACTTCTGACAGAAGAAAAGCCACAAGCTGAATAAACCTTACCTGAATGCATCCTACAGAAGCAGGAGCAAGGGCATGTAAGATTATCCACAAACAGACTTAATTAGGACCCATTTTGGATAACAAAACTGAATTAAAAGAAGGGAAAAGGACAAAATCCAGCCCTTACTCATTTCCACACAGGTGATGTTACATACATGAGTATGTGTCGAAGTTATTCTAAGGACTGTTTTTGACTTGGAAATAGATGTTGCTTAATACAGACTTTACAGTTTATGGAAAAAAAAAAGTAAAGACACTCACAGACATTTTCTTGTGTCATGTTTGTACATTTCTGTTACTTAGGCTGAGAAAACAATCACGACATTTGGGCTTCAGAAGCATTTAACACTTTACACATTGCTAAGAGGGAACAAAGTTTTACAAGTTCCTTTGTAAGAGCCTCCAGCAGCACAGCTGCTCTTGTCTCCCTTCAGTAAGATCCCAAGAATCCTGTTTAAATGAGTGGTAAGCCAGTGGTGCACCTGGACAGTAACCACTCTTCTGCTGCTTTCAACTCCTTTTGATTACATGTAGTACACCTTATTTTTAAAAGTCTAAACACAACTGTACCTTTTGATAGGAGGCCACAGCCCTGTTCCAATTTACTTTTATTTATTGGCTGGCCTGGCCCATCAGTGAGGTCACATTAGACAGAGATGAGCCCCCTGCTAAATAGGAGGTGATAACACAGAGTCAGTGACCAAAGCTAATGTTAAGGAAAAGTTCAAGGCTATTGACAAAGAGCCTTTAATGGAACACCTTCTAATATTTTGAGGATATTTTTTTAAATGAGACCAGATAACCAAACTTATGAGGGCACCATAAAACTATTAGTGGGTGCCATTTAAATCTTGTAATTTCACTGACACCTGCTGTTAGAGGAAAAAAAAAAAGGTTAAATCTGGTCCAATAAAACAAAAGCAAACTTTTGTTTGCAAGTCAATCCACAGAAGACCTGAAGCAAAGAAAAAAAATAAAAAAAAAATTAAAGAATGGAGTGTCACAGATATTCTTCCACAAAAAAAAACTCATGAAATTAATGAAATGTCTGGTCTCCCAATACTAAGTTGTATCTGTGATTCAGATAGGGAAAAATCTAATCTCTGTGGACATCCACATCTTAAAAATAACAATCTTGAAAATAAGCAGGAAATGAATTTTCTCANAAAAAAAAAAATTAAAGAATGGAGTGTCACAGATACTCTTCCACAAAAACAACTCATGAAATTAATGAAATGTCTGGTCTCCCAATACTAAGTTGTATCTGTGATTCAGATAGGGAAAAATCTAATCTCTGTGGACATCCACATCTTAAAAATAACAATCTTGAAAATAAGCAGGAAATGAATTTTCTCAAAATGAATTAAGTGGGAAAAGTCCACTTCTCTTATGACAATGATGAGATTGCTTTAACACAGTTTATGTAGGTTTTTTGTTTAGTGAAAGAGGATATTCTAAGCCTTAACCACAAATATTTTACCAAGAAACACACCCTTGTGCCCTTACAAGAATGTACCATAAACTGAGGAGCTGATTGCAATAGATATTATTGAGCAAATAATTGTTTCCTCCAGAGAATGTAATATTATGTGTCCTATACAATGCAATGCAACTCATTTCACAATGCATTTTCACAGAAATACCTCTCTATTCACAGAAGTTATATAATCCCAAATCATCCTATTGTGGAGTGCTTCGATGAGAGGGAAGTGGTGTGAATGCAGGCAGACAAAAACTGAGCTACAAAACTTTGTGTGTCAGCACTGAGGGCACTGGGCTCGAGTTGGGAGCTGGCAATGAACAGAAACTCTCCTACTGCAGACAGCACAAGGAATCCAAACCTTCCCAGTGCATCTCCAAAGTGCCCTTGAGGCAGAGAAGTGCAGAGCCTGGCAGGTTGAGGGGGAACTAATGCAATCAGCAGAGAGGGGAGAGCAGAATCACCCAGTCATTTGGGCTGGAAGAGACCTCCAGGATCACTGAGTCCAGCCTGTGACCCAACATCACCTTCTCAACCAGACCAGACCACTGAGTGCTGCATCCAGCTGTTTATTGAACTCCCCAGGGAGGGTGTCTTCCAGCACCAACCTGGGCAGCCCATTTCAAGGCTTGAAAACCCTATCCAAGAAGAAATTCTTCCTGATGTCCAGCCTGAATCTCCCCTGGCACAACTCCTTTTCTTGTCACTGGTTGTCTGGCAGAAGAACCTGACCTCCACCTGGCTTCAACCTCCTCTCAGGCTACAACTTCCTTTCAGGGAGTTGTAGAGAGCATAAAAGGTTACCCCTAAGCCTCTTTTTCTCTAAATACCCCCAGCTCCCTCAGCTGTTCCTCATAGGACTTACTTTAAATGGTCACTGCACCCATCAATACTGGGAGCACAAAAAATTACAAAAATATTAATTCCACTCCACACTTGCAATGGTAATTGCAATGATGCTTCTTGTTCTTGTGCATAATTGGTTTGGAACTTAGGATGGATTTCTGTTGTTGTTGGGGTTTTTGTTTTCTTTTCTTCTGAACTGAAATGAAAGCAAATTTCCTGAAAAAATGAAGCTCTGACTTTTGTCCATCTCAAGAGACAGTGTTAAGGCTCAAGAATCAATTGCAGGAACTAAGGCATGGCACAGTATCAGCAGCTCAGAGGAGCAGGGTGTGTGGTTTTACAGCTGATTGTGAGGCAAGGGACACTCACTGATTTGCTGTTGACTCCAGAATTGTCCTAAAGACAAATGAAGTGTAATAGCACATCACACCATGATTGCATGTTGATGCCATTTCCTGAAGTGATGTGATGACACAGTGGTAGGACCATTAACCCATCTGTCACTTTCTGCATTTGTCTCAATCAAACTGACAGGAGCATTGTGGAAATATGACTTTGGGCAACGCAAACCCAGCGTTATGGACCTGACATAGGAAAAGGCAGCTGGCATTGAGAGGAGGGACTGACACCACACAGACATATGTTTGAAAGTAGGACTCTTGCTAGAGGACATTTAAATAAAAGATTTGTCATTCCTCTCAAGCAATCTGAGATTATTGCTAAGACACCCAAAAGATCGCTGTGACTTTTTGACAATCTGCCTGCACATATTATAGAGAGCATCGCACTAAGCATCAGGAAAAGCAAATTCCTCTGAGGACAGAGACATGCATTTAACAGTAGGCACACCTGGAAATACTGCTGCTGCACTGGTAGGTTTAGAAATACTCTTCAGGACTATTAGGAACAATGTTTCTGTAATACTGTTGCCCATCTCTTGGCCAAAGTTTCCATTTCCACTGACTGAAATTCTGGTGGACTGATGATTATAAGGCCTGTTTTGAACATGGCAATACAGATCAGAACCAGTCTTCCCTTTCATATTTATTTAAAAAGATAGAAGTATCATTTATATGTGTTTTCTCTTTTCTTTATAACATGATACAACTTTACCATATAACTGAATCTCCAAAAATGCAACAAGTGCTACTGTAACATTATCTTCTTTTTTTCTTAGCTAAACAAAGATATCAATATCCAATTCCTGTGTACAGATTACTGTAGAAAAATGAAATAATAAATATATATCTGCAAAATTTTCTCCTTCTTGCCTTCCCTTTTATCCTAGTGTCCATGGAACACAATTTTTCTGCTGCCTTCCAACAGATTTTGGTCTGGTAAAGTGTCATTCATCTTGAGACATAATAATGAATAAGTACAGAACAGCTTCTAGAAATAAAGAAACACAGAGAACATTTTATGGAGCCTCAAAAAAATCTACAGAATGTCTGCTAGGACACTGACATTTTGAACTAATATGTGGAAATAATAGGTAACAATGAAAACTAGCATTTAAAAGACCTGAAGACTAATGGCAGACTTAAGACTGAAAACCAGTAGAAATTATATTGCAATTCAATGAGAATTGGTCTGCTTTCCTAATATTGTTTCACTAATAAAAGGAATAGAAGTGTTAAACTCTAGAACATTTCAGGATAGAGCAGATGAAAAAGCCAGCAGTTGTTTAATAATTACTAACTAGAGGCTAGAAATAGGAACTAAAAGTCACGGAGTCCACAGTGATACTGCCTTGGGGACATATTTCCCCCCCAGCCTCTAATGTCCCTCAGTGTCCCAAAGTTACTTCTCTCCCTGGGAAAAAAACCCAAATCACTATTAATTTCTCTGTTTCCTGCTACCCATTTTTTATTCCCAACACCGAGACTCTTTATTTTTTGATTCTGTTGCCCAAGTACCATTTGATCAGGATCAGTTCTGTGACCCTGGAGACAATGAGCCCACCCCTAACCCCGTGGCCAGCAGGAAGAAGTGACCAGTAGCTGAGGCCATCCCCGATGCCACTCCTCTCAGCTCTACTGGAATATTTATTTCCAGATCCAGACAGCTGCCTTGTCATGGCTGAGGGAACAGGGCAAGGGGGGATCAAGCTACTCAAGTACGAGCAAATGGAAGTGCCTGGGCAGAGGGAATCTCCCGCTAGCACTGACACCGAAAATGTGCTTCAGCCAGGGCCTTTGCTGCTGCTTCTCCCAGAAGTGCAATCCGAGCGGAAAGAACAAATCGAGGAGCTTTTGTGAAAGCTCACCTGTTTTCCTACGATGTCAATTCCCTTATAAAATTATTACCTCCCCAAAAGCCTTGTCTAGCAAATAATACGTTCTATCTGCCAAGTTGGGGGTTTTTTTGGTGTGTGGTTTTTTTTGGTTTTTTTTAAATGCCTCAATCATGCAGGGATAAAGGAGCCGCAACTGTATTTATTGTATTTCCCTAAGTGTAATCTCTCTCCCCAGCAGATGTGACAATTTACTGCCAAAGCAAGTTCATCACACAATTAGTGGTGTGAAAGGAAAGCCTATTGTGTACCATAATGGTTTTTCTCGCCATTAGCAGTTAATAATTACCGACACCGGCTGCAGGGCAGGCGCTGCATCCCCATCTCTCTGCATCCCCGGCAGCGCTGTTCTGCAAGCCTCAGGACACGGCAAGGAGAAGGCGCTTCCTGATGGGTCCCGGGAAAAGGCAGGGCTTGATTTCCCCCAGAGCCTTGTGCTCAGGTGTCCCGCACGGCTGTGCCCCTGCTGGCACTTGGCTCACCGGATGCAGGCACATTTCCTCCCCGCTGATGGTATTTGGGATGAGATGGTGCTTTATGGTTACAGTAATGACTTTCCTATAAACTTTTATCGCATTCTATAATACCATTTCATAAATATTACGAGCACAATACTTAGTACAACATTTTATTTGAAAGTCCATAAAGTAATAATAAAGATTGTCAAAACTGGACCTTTAAACTATAACATATTTTCATACAAATCACATTCTAAGAACTGACCCTGCCTCTCTTTTTTGGTGCATTCAGCATTTCCTGTGACAGGTACAATGTCCCCAGTGAACAACTGTCTCTGTTACTATTGTTACCATTGCTAACTTTTCTGCCTTTTAAAATATTTTTCTATTTTGAGGTGGTTGGGTTTTTGGGGTTTGTTGTTTGGCTTTTTTTGGAATGGGGTCGAGGGTTATTTTTTTTCTCTGAGAAATCACAGAGACTGTTGTTTTCTGGTAAAACTACAAAAAAGAGCTAAAATAAACCCAAGAGAACTCCCAAAAGAGTCAATGCATCAGAAATTTATGAAGAGCCAGCTAAGAGTGTAAAGTTAATGAGCATATATCGAAGCCTGTTAAACCACCATGTACAGGCTTCTCATCTGGGAGTAAGGCAGCCTTCAAACTACATTAACCTAAGAGTACTTTGCCCCAAACAAAGGCATGCACACTGTACTTTAAAGGCTTTTATTTATGCCCATTAACTTTACTTGAGCTGTTTGCATTCTCCTGCTCTTCTCTAGGCAAGTTCTCAAATTGCTGCTTCCCTAAATCATCTTCCACCCTGAGCAGCAGTTTTCCAACCAGAGGGCCACAGTTAACCCTAAACCCTATTCATCAATTCACTCCACCTGTTGATCAGTGATTTCAACAGGGGATGGGGCAGTCACCCTGGGGAGCTGCCACATGCAGGTCCCTTTTCTGAGTTCTGCTGGAATGGGTGCTCTCTTTCTGATCACTGCAGTGAGAAATAAGACACATGATTTTGATATCTGATTCAGATGCATAAGGTGGGTGTACAAATAGCACATCCTATCTTTTGGGACATGCTGGGGGGCCAAAAGGAAAAGAAAGCACTAATGAGATTATTCAGTGAGATGGGTTGAGTGCCGTGGTTGATACCTCAGGAGAGCTGATAAGAACTCTACCTCACCCAATTTAGAATTAATTGAGTAATATTCAGAAAACATTATTGACACAACAGGAAATTATTTCTGTTTTTTAAATACTTGGAAATACATGTTCACTGTGAGCCAGATGCTGGCTACAAAGGCATCTGAATTCACAACAAGCAGCTTGTCACAGCCACGTAACTGGCAAACCTCCGAGCAGCTTTCACTTCTCTCACAGATGCCCCATTTCTCAAACTAAGTTTGGCTGCATAGTGTCAAATCTGAACTTCTTGGATGGTTTTTTGCTGCTTCTGACTGGTGCCTCCCCTCCTTGCTGGACTTTCAGCCTGCATGACTGCAGGTCACCTTTCCTTGGGAATATGGTTGCAGAGCTCAAATCTGCCCCTTTCACTTACCACAAACCAGCACTCCCACCACGTACATCTGGCCTGCTTATCCAGCTCTTATCCCTGCACCTGGGCCCTGCTGGGACCCTGAATTGCCCTGCCAGCTGAGGAGAGGCAATGTGGTCCAAATGTGCATGTGCATTTATGCCCATCCCAGGCCTAAACCCTCACGGCCAGCAAAGGAAAGGCTTTTTCTTTGAGAACATTTTATGGTCTGCCAAGAGAGACGACAGAGAAAGTTCATAAAATTGCTGTATTAGCCGTCATTATAATGGGATTGTGTGATATCACAGGTGACTGATCATTTTCCTCTGATCAAGATAACTGTTGTGCTGAGTGGATGTGAGAAAAGAGCCTCCCAAATTGTGTCCACCTTTCATCCATCTCCCAATCCTCTCTGTGTGCTCAGAAAGTGCCTTGCAGTTAGTGAGCAGGGAACAGTTAATCCCCTCACTTTGTAGTGGTTCAGACCAAATCCACTCTCTTGCCCTGTATCACCTTCCCTAAAGCAGTTGCACCCACACTAGAGCTGTCTTCACCAGCTGCTCTCTCTGGTCCCTGTGCTTTGCCTGCCAAGCTGGTAATACACCATGTTCACAAAAAAAGCTGGAAGATATGGAGCAGGATTGAGGAATAACATGTCATCAAGAAGATTCATTCATCCTAGGCTATTTAGGATCTGAAATTGGCACCAGCGATTCCTCAAAAGATAGATTGCAGAGCTGCAGAAAACAGGGTGAAAAAAAATTGGAGAGGTCATCTAATCCCATCCCATCTCCAAAGGGCCATCTGTGGCACATTTGTCTGACCTGTTATCAAAATCCTTCCAACCCAAGTGCCTGTGATCGCTCTCGGGGAGCTTTCAGAGTGACAGCCCCCAGGACGTGCAAAGAGGCATCTGTGGCTCCTCGCTGGCAGCGCAGCTGCACCGCACAGCTCCCACTCGTGTCTCCACAGGCTGTGAAGCGCTATCTGGCACTGTGGGAAAGCTGGCTGCTACATTCCCCAATGCCAGCTTCGTACAAAAGCAAAGAATCCCCTTTGGAACAAATCCTCTCACACACACAAGCGCTCTGAAGACTTTTTTCTGGCTCCCAAGAGAGTCGCTGCTGAGCCTGGAGCATATTGTACCATGTGGGAGGATTTTGCCTCATCCTAAGCTTCCTCATAATTTCTGTGTCATTTTCAATACATCAAATTAGGGATTTCTAGCAAAGCTGGATGGAAGAAAAAGCACTAATTCACACTTTTCTGAACAAAGAGTTACTGGCCAAGAGTTATGCATTAAGTATCATCTTTTTAAAATTTCATTTTGTAGGTTCTTCCTCCCTCACACCAACCCACCAGTGCCTGAAGAAGGAGCCTCCATATTTTTTCCAGTCTTTGCACACCGCCTTATTATCTGTACAATTCCATTTAGATATTTAAAAATAAGGCTGCAGCCACTTCCAGCTGATTTTTCCATAAAAGCAAATTGCTGTTTAATGTTTTCAGTCTTCTCGCTCTGCAGTCCATCAGATGATGACTAGGCTGCTTTTTGCTAATCTGAGCAACTAAACTTAATTGTCACTCAGAAGTAAATTCTTCTGTAACACTTCCTTCCCCTTCTGTCATCCTGGGTTTTTCATCAAACTGAAATAGCTCGTACATGGTGATTTGTTTCCTTTTAAATGATGCTGATTAAAACAAAATCCCAGTCTGGTAGAATGCAACTTGGCAATGGCAAACTAAGAGTAGCCATGTTCTTCTGAACAAGGACTTTAACAAGACTGAGGAACAGAAGTATTTTTACCCTTTATTGCTCTCAGCTGGGTATTTTTTGGTTAGTTTTATATATACATATTTAAATACACAAACATATATATATATATATATGTGTGTGTGTGTGTAAAAGGCTGCACACGTCCCTTCCTTCATAGCCTCTTCCCTTTTAAAGCAGCAGAGTAAATCGTCTTGCAGATTCTCCACTATTAATTGTTTATAATGCATCTATCTGAAGGAAACACAATGGTATCTAAGCAAACATTTCATATTATTTATATCAGTAAGTGCTCTAGAAAGTTTGTATGAGCTGTTCCCTCATGGCTGAAATGAGCCTACTTCATACTTACCAATACTCTACTGCCTTGGGACTTAGGGCAGTAGACATACATTTTAAAGTTACATAAGATCAATTTTTTATGCCATTGAAGTGGATTGGCTTTGTAATTAAATTTATTTTCAGTTGTCTTTTTTAATTGTTAATCTAGAATGCTACTTAGCTTGCATTTGCATCTGGAAGCTGAAGTATTACAGAGTATTATAATATGGTATGTGAGAGCTGTGTTAAAACATATTTTCTAAGAAAACTAAACACTCATAATTTATGGGTAATTACAAAAAATGTTTTATAATCAAAAGGGGTCAAGAGAAGAGGAATTCTCTGTCTCCCAAATTTTTATCTGTTGATGGAAAGAGAATTCATTAAGGTTGAAATAATATCCATAAGTAAGGAATAGATATGTCTCTATCTCTTCTGAGTGTGAGCACTGAATATCATATGAACTCAGTAATATTAAAAGAACAGAAGATGTGATGGCTACATTATGCATGAACCTGGTGTAGTTTGCTCCTTTAGACTCAGTCAGCTTACTTGTGCTTTTTCATTCCTCTTACAGCAGAGATCAGAGAGCAAAAGATTCCCTTGGCAGAGAAGCTAAATTGGATAATAATATATTAAGGGTAATAGGAAAGTGGAAGGGAAGAGGGAGGGTTTTCACCCAGCAGCCTCCAAAGATCATTAATGGGAAGTTAACACTGCAAATGCCAGTTGGCTTTCCCAACTCTATTTTTCAAGTGTGCCAATGGAGCAAACAACACAAGAAAATCTCTGGGGTCAATGAATTGATTTCTCTGCCAGGTAGGAATCATTCCCAAGAAAATATTTGCTACTATCATATTTTGCTAGCTTAGAAAGTCCCAAGAAATATTTCACTTGAAATAGCAAAAATCATATTCTACTCTGATGAAATGTATCTTTTTAATATTTATATCTCCCCAAGTGACGATCTCCCCACATCAGGGACAGGATGGTAGGTACACAGACTGCTGCCAGCTCCTTTCCTTTTCCACTCAGGAAAGCATTCTTATTCAGAGCAGCACTTAAGTAAATATTTAAGTGCTTTCTTGAATTTGAACCAGAATTGTGACTCTCTAGGTGATATATATTTGGCTTTTTAAAATTTCATATTTTTTTCCCTGCTGTTCTTCCAGGTTGGGTTTATTTGTTTTGGGTTTTTTTGTTTTGTTTTGTTTTTCCCATGTTGCTCATCTCTGAGTCTTTTCTTTTTTTTTTTTTTTTTTTTAAAGGATTCTGGGGGGTTTGTTTTAAGAATCAAAAGNTGGTTTTTTTTTTTTGGGTTTTTTTTTTTTGTTTTTTTTTTCCCATGTTGCTCATCTCTGAGTCTTTTCTTTTTTTTTTTTTTTGTTATAAGCATTCTGGTGGATGTGTTTCAAGAACCAAAGGAATTGTGGTCATCACTCTCATATCCACCCACTTCATTAATAAAGTTCAAAATTTAATTAGGTTGCTTCTTGCTTTTAGCCAAAAATCAAGCCAGTAAGAGCATGACTTTAAAACATCGCTTATTGATACATTTCACCCTCTAAATCCTTAGGGTTATGTCGAGCTACCGAGAGCTAAAGCAAGGACAACTTTTACAAGCCTTCTCCTTGATTATTTAGAGTTCAGAAATTCTGACTTTTTTGCATCCAAGCAACTTTCCTAAAGTGGTTCCTTGGCAGAAGTGAGAATCTCAAATCCCCGTCATTCTGAAGATATAATTTACGAAGATACAGTATTAAATCCTCAGAAGGAGGAAGTCAGCTGCACATAGAATGCTTTGGAAACCTGTCTCAAGCATGACAATTAGCAGGCTAATGCTGCACTGTTCACTGTCAAACTGGAGCCAGGCTCCACGGGTGTCTCCAGCTCCAATGTTTGCAGTGTTAGAGCTGTGTGATTGCAGTGCAGATGCATCCACAATAACATGGGTTATTCACCAGCCTCCAGCACACAGCTTCTACAGCACTGCATGGAAATTGTTAAGGATTACATACAAAGATACTAATTACTAACAGCACCTGCTGAGGTCCTGTGACAAAACCCCACTTGCAACAAGGTTTTCACCATCTAATTACACACAGGCTTCTTCTGTATGTAAGCAGCAATTCTTGCTGGGAAAAGGAGATGGGGATTCTGTTGACTTCCTATCTGCTGTTCCCAGAGCTGAGCAGGTTTGCAGCAACACACCCCAAAGTTTTCTGTTCGGTAGAGAATCCACGTGAAATTAACATAGCACACAAAAAATAACCCAAATAATCCTTTCAGAAATAATACCTTGGAAATGAGAACTGGATGGACACTTCAAATCAATTTGACCTGCACGAATAAATGTCTTTTTAGACAGTAATAGGGTGCCTAGACTCTCATTTCAGCTGTGGAAGCTCTGGAGAACAGTGAGCTCTGTAATAAATCTGAAATACACATGCAGGCTGCATTCCAAGTTTCATCAGAAGAAAGAAAATGACCACATTGTGAATTTTTTTGTTTTAAACAAAGCCAAAGCACACATGTGCTGTGCATGTCTGCATGGAAAGGGGTGCTTGGGCACCACACACCTGGTAAGAGACCAGTATAGTGGCTGTAATGTGTATCACCAAGTTGCCCAATAAATAGCTTGTGTGTAACTGAGAAAAAAGAAGGCAGTATGAAGGTTTTTCTGTGTCTAAGTAAAGATAGTGGCTCAGAGTAGGACCCACTCCTAATTGGTAAGAGCCATAAGCTTTTCAGTGTTTCTGACTGGAAAATTTGTTAAAATAGTGGTACACAATTCCTAGTGACAATGATTATACAAAATAGTATAATCAATTCTATTAGGTAAAAAAGTCAGGGTGTTCTGTTTTTGAAATACAATTTACTCTAGTGAATAAGAAAAGTGATCTTTTGTTTCTAACAACTTGGTGGAAATAAACTGGATTTTAATTAGAAAAGAAGTACGATGAAATTAAAGCTAAAGGAAGAACAAGGCCTTAACAAAACTAGCTGAGGTGTTTTTAAAAAAATTGTTTTCACTTTTTAATTGTAAATTGAATTAAGGAGCCTATAGTTATTATATAAAGAAGATAATGACAGGAAATATTCAGCTGGAGAAGTGCTTTAGGAGTCAGCTGGGATATATTCTTACAGCCCATGGAGCAGAAAAATTTCTTACTAGAAAGAAGGAAGATTTCTTGCTGATACACAATCTAGAGAACCACAGAAAGGCCTGGGTTGGAACGGACCTGAAATACCAGCTAGTTCCAACCCCCAATCTTTCCCCTTCTGTGTCACTTCTTCCCCTTCCACAAAAGTTGTAGGTGGCAAGTATTTTCCAGCTGGCCATCAGACCTTCTCTTTCACAGCTTCTTTAAGAAGTCACAAAAGCAGGTTCTCTACTGTCTTAATTCACAAAGGGTTTAACAAGCCAGGCCTAAAGAGAAAAGGAAGGCAGGGAGGACATCACCTTGGGCTTACCAAGCTGCAGTCTGCTCACTCATCCTTCCCCAGTTCCATGCTGCTCTCTATCTGATAAACTTTGCTTTGTGAAGGAGATAAGAAAATCAAAGAAATAAATCTCTCAGAAGAGAGGCTGAGCACACTGTCTTTTGCAGGAACCAGCTTGTAAGTATTCACACTCCAAGCCTAAATATTTGCTTCTTCATAATGGCATCTTAGCCAGATTTACAAAGCCAGGGGAGCAGCTCCTGTTTCATTAAACACTGTTAGAGTCCCTTTCTCACAATAAAGGGAAGAATCTCTCCAGACTCTATTGATTCAGACAACACAATTAGTGCTGACTCAGATTAAATACAGTCTCAAAACCCACTTTTTTTTCTCATGACAAAAAGTCAAACTGAAGACCCTTATGATTTGTACTGTAGCAACATAAAAATAGAAAAGAAAATTCTGCAAACGCTTATGGAACCTTTACAGTTTATGTGAATCAAATACGAACCTGAAGTAAAGTCCTTTGGGCACCTGATAATGTGCACAGTAATTTCCAGAAATATACAAATAATTGATTTATATTGCTTCAGAGAAGGGTCCTTGGAGCAAGGACCATTTACCATTAGGGATTCAGAACTGCTTAGTCAGACAACCAAGTGGAAGCAGAAGTCACATTTAAACTCTCTACCCAGCAATTAAAATGAGCTACGTTTTCTTACACATTTTTGACTTCTTGGGAATAAAAACCCCCACAACAAGAAAAACCCCAAACTCAGGGAAAAAACCCAACAAATGCAAAAAACAAAACCAAAAAAACCAAAAGACCACACATCCCCCAAATTCCCCAGAGCTAGAAGTCTTTTGTCTCACTTGCATGGATGGAAGCTCCCCACCTCACAGGTTTATTGACTTTAATATCTTACCACAAATGCCTATTGAAAAATAATAGGCCTTTTGCTGAGGGCTCTATCCTGTTCCCTGTTTTTCTGTTGCCATCCTGAAAGGATTATCTATGCCCTTTAGCTTTGTTTCTGCTAAAACATAAAGACCTCATGAGAACAGGGCTCCCCTGGAAGCAGCAGTCACTGTCGGTCGTCGCGTTCTCGCTTGGATGATTTCTGCCACTGAGCACAAACACTGGCCAAAACCAGCCTCCACAAAAAGGAACACTAGCCACAAAAATGACACCTTCTAGCAGGAATGACATGTACTAAGCACTGCAGCCTGGCCTGCCAAGCCTCTGGTGCTGGGAGCTCAGCTAGCAGCTCACCCTGCGCTACCAGCACGGGCATTTTTCCTGTCAGGATTTTACTGCTTTCCCAGCTGAAGTGCATGAATGGTTTTCTGCTTCTCCTTCTCTCCACTACAAATCAGCCTATTTTAATTTGTGCAATTCTGATTTTTTTTGTCAGTGGCTTGTCATCATGTTGTCTTTAGAATACTTGAGAAACATTAATGAAACACAAAAATGCACTGATATGTGAAAATAATAAGCATTTCACTTAGAAGGAAGGGTGTACGTTTATACTGGTAGAGATGCAGACAGACATCAGTCGTTATCCTAGCTACAACTTCACCCAATCTGTGGTCTCTGTGCATTAAAAACATGGGAGATTCACCATCAGATTCATTATAACATGTCCAAAGATATATTTTCATCTCCTCTGAAGGGCCTTTCTCCATTTAACCTCTTGTTCAGCCATTCAGGAAGAAGCACTAGTGCAACCTTGCAGTGAGTTTATAAGTTATGGCCCAGGGACATCAGTGTGCTGTGTATGTCCAAAGAAATTGCTGGAGAACATTTAAATGTTGTTCTTGCTAAATTACAGCTCAATTAAAAAAAAATGCACAGAGAAAGGAAGGAAAAGGCTGTACCAACAACCCAGACAGGGTAGCAGATGGGAAAGAACAGAGCCTCTACAAGGTCATACAGAGCAGGTGGCTGTTTGTTTATAGACTCCTGTTTTCTGGAGAATATGTATTTTGCAGTGTGAATTATGAAATATCCCCTATTTATTATAAAGAAGGACTAGAACATCTCATCTCCTTGATTATGTTTCACAGAGGAACCTGTGCTTGGGTTTTAGACAGGAAATGATTCTTGCAGATTTCTGTATTCCTAAAGAGAATCTTAAAAGAAAGGCCTGTGATTCCCAAGCCTGCAAATCTCCCCTACCTGGTACCACCACTGTGCTGTTGGCCTTCCCTGTGTCTCAAACCCACACACATCCACTGCCAGAAACCAGTTACAAACAGGAGGTTAATGAATCTAAAGCCAAAGTCTTTCAATCAGACTTCAAAATTCATCAAGTACCCAGATTAATTCCTTATTAGTGTTAAAATCATTACAGCACTAATGACTTGAGCAGAACAACCTGTATTGCCACTAGTTTAAATTTTTATCATTTTGTGGCCAAAACAAACCAATATGTAGGTCTGTTTACCTCTTCCATAACATGGCTAGTTGAAGTGCCCCCAGAAATCCTAACCCAGGGATGAATCCAGCAGAATTTATTTCAGAATTTTTCAGTAATGAAAAATTACTTCATGAAAGTTAAAGCATCCCATCCACAGTGATCAATCCAAATCCTGCTCAAATGCCAACTGTTTTGACACAGACCAATCCTTTTTGTCTGAGAGCCAGCACAGAACCTTTAAATGTTGCAGTATTTGCTAATATTACAAGGGAATTATTGCACAAGTAATGTCCATGGTGAACAAAGGCAGAACGTAGCTGCCACATCACTGGATTTCTCTAACACACATCAATGGAACAATCAATATGTTGTTTTGCAATTTTCCTAATAAAATATTTAATGCACAAGCAGTATAGAAAAAATTTCAACTTGACACTAAACTGAGCTACTAAATGGAAAGAAAAACACTGGACATGTGTTACATGATTGTATGTGTGTTGCTGCTGTTGTTCACAGAATGGAGTTCCACTATCTGAGCACAGCAGTCCTCCCTTGTCCTTCAGTGACTTAGAGCCAAGAGCCTGGTTCTCAAAATAGTTATTAGTCAAAGGCCTCCATAGCCAAATACTGTTGAGAAGATTAAGACAGCAAGACTACAAAAACAGGATTTTATCCACTCAGGTCCAAGCTGTGTATAAGAGCAGAGAATTCCTCATATCCACTCTCAAAGAGAGCCTCCTTCCCTTTGATCAGCCCATTTTTCACTCCTCACCAACCCCAAACTGGCATTTCCTATCCACAGGCATTTCAGAGCCTGCTTTACCTTCTCATTCATATTGTCTTAAAGGGATGCCCTGTAAGATTATCACTCATCTCTGGCTCCCTTTAAGGATGAATCCTCCCAGCTGACACAAACCTACACAACTTCACTGAAATCAGAAAGCCTTAATCAGTTTAATCAGACAAGGAACTTACACTTTCTGCCTGCTTATTCTGCTTTGTCCAGTTAAGTCATGCCTTTTAAAGGGATGGATCCACCCTGTTTTCTTTCATTCTATTTAAGGAGCTTCCCAGTATTTCTTGTCACTGCTAGTTTATCATCTATCTCAAAACATCTTCTCCAAAGTCTATTAATTTCATTCCATCTTCTATTCTACCAATATTTAAAAAAAAAATTCTGAATATGCAATCAATTTCTCTGTTTTCAACTTTTGCTAAATTAATAAATTATCATAAACACATTGTAGGAATTATATGTATAAAATTACCTTTTAAACAAAATACACAGATGGAATATAGCCTATATTGAATGTTTCCTTTTAGAGGTATTGGAGGAAGGAGAAAGGCTGCTTCTTTCTTAATGTGGGTGGTAGAACTGAAAGAAAATGAGAACTTCTCCAATCTGGACGAAAAACTTGTTTGCCATCCTGAATGAACACTCATGCTACCAGCAGTTATTTTTACCTAGCCCATTATTTTGTGGCTGAGATAGGCTAACAAAATCCACTGAGAATTTGGGGTTTGGGAGACAGGGGCTCCAAGCTAAAACATTTCAATACCCTGCATCCTACATAACAGATCATGGAACATAAATTATACTCCCTTCTGTGGCTCTGTCGGAGGTCTCTCAGCAGCCTCTCAAACCAGCACGCTGCAGAACACTTTTACAACCAGGAGCAAATTTAGTAGCACATGCTGGTGCACCCCGGGCAGGGAGCCAAGAGAGCGTCCCCCGCCACACGCGCCAGGAAGCGCGGCATTCGCGCGTGGCTCAGCGCTGCAGCTGGAAGCACGCCCCAAAAACTCATGCTGGGCACCAGCCCTGAAATACTTTTAGAAGTGGTTTCTGGAAATGCTGTTGTTTCAGTAAATAGCGTGAATTGAGTGCTGTTATTTCCTAAACTACAGGAAACGGTGCCTTTTTAAGGCTTGGAGCTTAAGCTGACACAAATACTTTACGCAAAGACAACATTTTTAAGGATGGGGGCTTTTTGCCTGAATTTTTCAAGGCACAGCAAGCTTTTCATTATGATGAAGGGTCTCTGTATCAGGAACCACACAATCATAAAAAATAAAACCTCTGAAAGTTATTTCAGCACACTGTGCTCTTCAGCTGATGCCAAACGTTTGCAGACTGTGGATTTAAAATTTGACCTACTGGAAAAACTAGCAGAGGTCAAAGCTGTTATTCACAGAGCCCCAGTGACCAGTGGCTAGCACAGCAAGGCAAGCCAGGCAGGGATAAGGATAAAAAGCAGTTCTCTCTCTCTTCTCTATCTGCCTGGAGGGAGCGAAGACACCTACTTTTGCAGCTCCAATGTTCAAATCCTTTTTGCTTTCATGTGGTTACTGTGAATGTTCTCTGGAGTATTAAATGAGAGGAAGGCATTACAGTTTTTAACTTTGATGCTCTATTAAGATGAATATGTACCTAATGAGCTGAGAAATTACCATTGCTGCTTTTTTTTGGTGCTGCTGTACAAGAGTAGCTAATCAAGACAGGGGCATGCTCTTTGTGTTCCTAACCCAACAGCAATCAAAGTTAGAAGATCATATTCAAACATATGTTTAATGCAGCAACAACAAAGGCAATAATAGCTTCTTCTATGAAAGGAGGACTAAAAGGGCATTTCTTTTTTTATTTTTTTAATGATTTTAAGAGCTACAGTAACTATCCCTTGCAGTTCAGATGTTGTTTGGCATAAAACTTGAGGGATATTATTTGTAAACAAGCTATACCAATCAAAGTTATAAACATTTAAATATCTTAAGACAAACAGCAACAAAAATAGCCATCACAACTGAAACCACTGATTATTCTGGGAGAAAAAAAAAAAGTTAATAGCATTTGAACTCCATCGAAACTCCTTAATGCCTTGAGTTAATCCTGTTGGAATTTGAAATATGTCCTTGTTTCTCAGGTCAGGCTCCCTAAGAACAAAACTGTATCTAATGACAACATGAGAAGATAAAGCCAATTATATTCCAGCATTATTGACTAATATTTCCTACTTGTCAACTGGAGTGTGGCAAGTCTTATTCATACTGTGATACGTGATCATGGATATGAATCTTTGTTTCCCCCTAAGGGAAATCTTGCAACAAACAGTTGACAGAGCAACAAACAATTTCCAAAGTAACAAATTAAAAATCTAATGAATATGATGCAAAGAAAGAATGTGAGAATTTAGGCTTTTTTTTTTTGTGCCTAAAACAAAACACAAGTTCTCCTTCCTTTCAAAGATACCTTGGTGGAAAGGTATTGCTGAAGTAATGAAGAGAGCACCACCACCCTGACATCTTGCCAAGGTTCATGTCCTGGAAGGTTTCAGTCCCCTGTGAGTCCCACAAATATTTTACCAGGTAACTTTACTCAGGTGGTGAAAAGGCCTGAACTCAGTAACACCTCTGAAGTCCTCACACAGGTAAAAAGCAGAAGTTTGAGTAGTTGAAGCTCCTTTGGCAGGCACAATGGGCCAGGAGCTCTCTGAACCAAAATTTTTAATGGTTACTCTACATTCCTGTAAACAAACCACAGGGAAGTATGTTCCCTCTTCCCTCTGCTCCTGTAAGCATGTATTTCCAGTGCTTCTAAAAGGCAAGATGGTGATTGTTTGGGAGGTTTTTTGTGTTTTAGTAAAGAAGATGTTGCTCTTCTTATGCGCCACATTTAGCTTATGGCAGAGGTGACATAAGAAAAAATTTCCTAGAGTCTCCTTTTAAAAAAATCATCAAAGTCTCAGAAGATCTGCTAATATTATAGAGGAAATAACAGTAAGGATGATTCATCCCTGGTTCTCTTTGATGCTGTTTTGCTCGTAGATGCACTCAAAATTTTGCAAGAATATTTTCCCTTTGGTAGAAGTATTACTGCAAAATGTGGACCAGAGGATTATGTTTTTAGGTCGTGCTAGGCCCCCAGTTCTTCAGTGACATTTGTGCCAGCCCTGTAATTGTAGTTTGAATTTTGGCCACCCTCAGTAATGACCCTGGCACGGGACTACCCTGCTGTACTCGTAGCCACAGCACAGCCTCGTGGTGGGGTTGCTTGGGGAGAGACTTTAAAGGACATTATTTTAACCCAGGTGCTTGGAAACAGAGCACCCTGAGCTCTCCTTCTACACAGTGAAGGAGCAAAGCAAGCTCTGCTCATTCTGGGCTCCTGAATTCCCCTCACACTGACTTCTGCTGCTACAGCAGCACTCAAAAGGAATCCCACAGGGGAATCTGAACAGAGGGAATGATTTTCTAAAGAGAAAATGTCACACTGAAGGAACGAGCGAGGAGGAAGTGTCATTTTAGGGTTGTATTTAAGCTGTGATTCCACTTTGAAGGCAAGACCTGGTAGAATCTCACTTTCCCACAAGTAATTTGCATCCTCCATGCACTCAGTCACATCAACTGGCTGCACAGGAAAAATTAAGCGTGATTACTGCTTAATTATCATGAGATCTGTGCAGCCAGGGATCAGCAATAATCCCACCTGATGCATCAAAAATGTCAATTAGGATTGAAGGGTCAGGAATGATTTTTAAGGGGAATAATAATAATAATAATTAAAAAAGAAAGAGGTGCATTTCAGATAATAAAAATCTTTTTTTTTTCCAATTAACTCACCTCTCTTCCATTTCCCAGTTAATGGCAAAGCAGAACAGGGCTAGAAGTAATAGAAAAAGAAAAGAGAATCCCCAGTTTGAGGTTCTTCAGGATGTACTTAGAAGCGGTAAGTTTCAAGTGAAACATGGGGAATTTTCACAACAGTTTTTCTTTTGTCTAAGCACATATTATTTTAATGTAGCATTTCAGTGAGCATAAATTTAGGTTCCAGCATGCATGGCTGCTGAGGAGCACGCCACAGTCACAGCTATAATCTGCTTCATAGAGGTATATTGCCATAGGTGGCAGAGGAAAAGGGAGCAAAACTATTTTACCCCAATTTACTGGCCTAGTGTGGAGGAGGAGAATGGGAAAATGAGCACTTTATTCAGAAAATAAGCAAAATACCTGTGAAAGTCACAAGATAAGTAGAAAAGCTCTACAGCCTACATGAACCACTTCCAAACCCATTCTTCTGAGTTGTAGTATGCTTTATAAATCAGCTAAAAACTTATTAAAGTTGTTTAAGAATGCAAAAGAAGAAACAACAGGCTTTGAAGAAAATTGAATTATTTTACATCGTCAGTATTACGAACTCAGGAAGGCTGGTTGGCTGCTGAGGGTTTAAGAGAACCTGCTTTGTAGCAGTCAGCACGGGGAAATTCAGCAAGCACAATTTAATAAACAAATCCAGGGGAACACGAGAGTTCTGCCACCATCCTGCTCCACCAGGATGAGCCAGAAGGTCGGGTTCCCTTCCGGCACTTTGCAGCGGACATGAGCTCAGAGGTGCCGGCGATAATGCGCAATGCGCGGTGATTCCGCTCAGTACCTCGCTGAGAGAGGCCTTCAGGGGCCACCAGCACTCTGCTCTCCCCAGTGGCTCACTACAAACCATCTCCTGCCCCACAGCACAGGGCTGGAAGCTAAAATAAAAAATTTTAAAAAAAGAATACAGCAGTAATTTCTTTCCGACAGTGATTTGACACCCGGCTGATGGACGGAGCTAAACCCTGTAACCTCTACACCTTGGCTTCTGCTAAAAGAGATTCTCTCAAAGCACCCACGGGGTTATGGATTCCTGCTAAAAGCAGCAATAGGATGGATGATAAAATTATGGCGGTGTAGAAATGCTCTCTCAATTAATTTCCCATCATGTTAAGACCATTATCAGTGGATGTCATCTGGTGAAATGGAAAAGAAAAACACAAACCCAGAAGCCTTCAATACCTCTGAAAGTTTCACTCACTTAGCACATGATATAATTGCAGGGTAGAGCAGCCTCTTGAAATAGTTTACCTTCAAATAGAGCTGTAATGGTATTGATTTAAAGCATTGACAGGCAGAACTGCTTAAAACATAAGCATAGATGGAATTAAAAAAGAAACAAGTACACAGCCCAGAAGGAAAGCAGGCAGAGATTCATCTCTCCCCCCACCAAAAACCAGGCTGATTCAAGATTTCTAGATGTCAACCAGAGCCTTCTTGCACCAGCTTTCAACACAAAGCTCACAGACCATTGTTTTACAGATCTCTATATCACTATATAAATTATACAATTTAGATCATTATATATTTAGATCATTATACCACGTTGTATAATGCAGCTACTTCTCTAAAGGAGCTGTTTCTAACTACAGATCCCCTTAGCTATTATCTGAAGTTTTTCAGGGGGAAGATGAGAGTTTAGAAAGGTATGGATGGGAAGAAACACAATGTAACCTCTTTGGAAGAGCTCTCACAAATTCACACACACATATTAATATATATGAAGGTACATGCATTTATGTGTGCACGTATATTTATATGTATACAAATGCACAGCCATATAAGGTAATTAACTAGAACCCATTCTTATTCTGTCAAAATGAAGACTCTGCAGGAGAATAAAACGGGCAGGCTTTGCTCTCTTTTCTTCACAAGCTTTCTGTCTGCTCTTTGCTCACTACCTGCCAGTTTTGTCACTGCCTTCCCAATGCAGACACGGACGTGTATCAGCATGGAGCAGAGATTTTGGGATGCTGTGGGGACAGCTGAGCCAAACATGTAAGAAAAGATCACTGGTGTATGGAAGGTTCCTTCTGTGTGTCGATCTGGAGACACAATTTCCCTTACTATAATTAAGGTACAAGACATATGATTAAGAATTAAAACTCAGCCTAAGAGAAACTGTGTGTGCCAGGAAGAAGTGAGCAGAAGAACATTTACAGTAAGACAGGCAGCAAGAAAGCAATGAGCCAAAGCCAGCTGGAAGGGTTAGAGACTTTCTTTAACATACCCAAAGAAAAATGTACATCCATAAGTGAGAAAGAGGACAGAATCCTCTGGGCTGTATTTTTGTCTCTCCACTTTTATATACAGGATATATCAGGGAGACATTTGCATTTCCAAGGCAATTGCAACAGTCTTCTGGATGTGCGCATGCAACTATTCATTGGTACAAAAAATCCATGGCAATTCTTAATATAAAAGTCACAATTCCTTTTGGCTGTAAGAGGAACTGCTAAAGCCTTAGCATTCAAGGGAAAACTTCTAGGCTGATGCACATAAAAATGTCTCACAGCGTGCCCCAGACTGTGGTCCCATGGCTTGGTTTCAGCTGAATAGCACCAAGAGTGCTCTGTGATCCCGCAAAGAGATGACTGCCTTTAACCACACATCATCACCCCACAGTGTTTACAGCCTGCTGGGATTGTTACTGCTCCCCTCCCCTTCCCATACTGTCTCAGCAATCTGGATGGCATTCCAGATCCTCGAGACAGGAGTTAGTAAAAACTAAGGAAAAAACCCAAAGCACTCTGACATAGTTGTGTTAGGCGATCACCACGCAGGCAGATCCAACAGGGAGGCGCTTCCAGTAGCAGCTGCAATAGGGCAGGACACAGCCTGCTGACATTCTGAGCATGAGGATGTCTTCCAGCTTGGCTCAGAAAGCATTACCAAAGATGACTGGACTCTGACTTCAGATTTCATATCTCTGAATAAAAACCGGTGCCCAAATTAAAGAATGCCCTTTAGCAGTGGTTACTACTGCAAATAAGTCACAGACTGAATCCTATATCAAAATTCAGTAGTTACACTGATTTACCTTTTCCCCCTTCCAACATTACAAGAAACAGCTCTAAGCACAGCTGGCATCTTGAGAAACTTCAGGCAGAGAAAAGCATTGCTCTGTTTGTAGAGATCACCAAATAACCTAAAAATCAGGAAAAAATACTTTTGGAAAGAAGTGCTTCTCAGCTTGCTGAGGTAGCAATAGTTGCAATTGTTGACAGCTCAGAAACATAGGATGCAATTTGTTCTTTTATGTTTGATTCCACTCCCCAAAACAAAGCAACTGGGAAAGGGCTTTGACTGATACCCCTGAGACTTGGGCTCCTTTTGCCCAGTGTGGTCCTGGCCTGGCCCTACCACTGCACTTGCCTCATTCCAGTCTATGCCTGCTCGAAGGAATTACTCAATGGCAGCAAAATAGAACTTAACCTTATTCCATGGGCAGCTTCCTTGTTTCAGCTGCCAGCATCTATAGTGCCACTGCATTAAGGACTATCTGTTTTAATTTAAATGGGCTGCTTTACAGAGCAAAATGGAGAAATGTAGACTTTATGTCTACATCAGGGGCATCTTCAGCTTTGGAGACTGTGTAAGTCTTTTAAGCATCTCTGGATGTCAGCCATGTGAGATGTAAGTGGACATCTAGGGCATGTTAATAGTTTTATTAAAAAAAAAAATGTAACCTGTAACAAAAAAGCACCTTTTTCTTCCTCAAATAAATGCTAAAAGAGCACAGGCATTCAGCTACAGATCCAACTTGGAATCACTGATAGTAGGGGAGGGGAGCCCCACACATTCACCTCCAAAACCCCCTCTAGCCATCATGTCAAGCAGAAAGATGACGCAGTGAAATTTTCCCAGCAGTAGTGGATCATTGCTATGTTTCGTGCTTTAGCAATTGATGTTTGATTCCAGATTTTTGAAAGCTAGATCACTAAAAATGCCTATAGCTCCTCTGTATCTGCTCCACTTCAATACCTATCTGGTCTGGGAACCAGCCTTTGTAGCAGGTTATGTAACTTCATTTCAATCCTCATTAAAAAACAACTCATACCACCAAACTCCTCCCTGTCCCAGTGACTTGCATGTCCCTTTGTTTCATGGGGCAATTTCAGCCACTTCCAATAGACTCAGTTTTGACTGATATTCTTCCTCTATCTAGATTCTGTGAAGAAAGTGATGCCATGACTTTTTGACTCAGCAGGACTTTGGCTTGAGACACAGCTGCAAGAATCAGTCATGTGAGTGAGTGGTTTCCCTCAGCTCTGCTGCAGCCACAGGATCTGGAGAACATTGGTCTGTGCTGTAATTATAATAAAACATCCTGGGATTTCTGTTAAATTAAAAGTGGAAGCTTTTGACATTTCATCCCAATTCTGAGTGTAGAGTTTCTAAAAACTCAAAATGTAACAGAATCAGAATTTGGTGCCCAAACCAAAACACGTGACATCATTTCAATTTAGCCTTCACTGAGAGGTCAAAGCCAGACAAAACAGAAAAAAAAAAAAAAAAAAAAAAAAAAAAAAAACAGCTAAAGGTACAATAAGAATTTTAATAAGAGCAGACTCCAGCCCACTCAATCCCTGCTGTGGAACTGGCAGCTTTTTACATCCTCATGAGATGGGTGAGGCACAGAATTACACAAATTCCTTATAGGGTTTGACAAGTCCATTACACCTATGATGTCTTTAACCTTGTACTACTTTATTGTACTGAACTTACGTCAAAGCAAATATTCCAGAATAATTGCCTGATAATGTTTGACTGCTGTGGCAATGCCACAGAAGACACAGTACTGAGCAGTTCCTCCAGCTCCAGGAAAACAGTACTCAGCTCAGCCGTGAGGAGGAGACCGAGCAGCCAAATTAAGTAGAAGCTGATGGTGATGTTTTCCCAAAAGTAAACTGAAAATATTTTATAGTGACTAATAGCTGAAATGACTTTTGATCTGCTGATTTTTAATTATTGCTTGCTTCTGTTTGCCAGTCCTGATTGTGAATGGAAATAAAGAATACGAAATAGCGGGAAGTATTACCCCTATTTCTGCTTTCATTAGGGACAGAAATTACTCAAATTTTCCAGACACCTTCTATTGCCCCTTTTTCAACTTCTTGGGCAAAAAAGTGTTTAATTTGTGGAGCAGCTGTATTCAGTTGCTGCACAGGGCTTTTCAGCTGGGGTGGCAGACTGGGGTGGTTCCGTGGGTTTGGATGGCACTGCCATCACAAACACCATCTGGGCATGGTAAGAATAACAAAACCCTGAGGAAGGAAAGAGGAGCAGTAGCTTTTGTGGTGTTTGCCAAGAGTTGCTAAAAGGTGGGAGGGCTGTTTAGAAAGCAAGAGGCATAGGCAGGTAGTTATAAAGTGAGCTGTCTGCTAGCACAGACGAATCCCTAATCATCAGGAGTCACTGCCATGCACTGCAGATTGCTTGTTTTAAACAGCAGGAAGAGTTACTCGCTCTCTACAAGTCTCTAATTTCTTTAATTAGCAGCAGGATAACCAAGAAGATGCCAAACTTGAGTCCCTGGCATACCAAACTTGAATCCTTAGATGATCTCTTTTTTTCTCCCTAACATCCTGAATAATTGAAATGGGATAAACCTAACCACGAGCCCACAGACATGCCCTGAATAAACACCATAACACATACACTGTACAAATAAGATCACGTATTTTATATGACATAAATGTTCATAATTTAAATACTTAAAATGGTTAAACATGATGACAATTTCCCTGAAAAAGACAGAGTCAATAAAAATTGGTACCAAATAGGGAAACTTAGTTGAAGAAATTAAACGAAATTAAAGAGAGGTGATGGACTATTTCAGCCCTAATTATTTTTTTAAGATCTTGGTACACTGTTTTACAATGACATTGTCATTCAAAGCTGAAGATCTCAAAGGCTTGTGTGCACCACAGAAATACAGGATTTGAAAGACCTGTATTGTTTTGAGGCAGGGAAGTATTAAAATTGTCTACATACAAAAGGTAACACCACAGAAAGATAGACAAGAGAAGACAAAATCCAAGCTGGAGTCTAACTTTCCTAGGTGTTTCTCAGAAATGTCCAGCCCCAGATGATTTATTCAAATCAAAGGAAGAGGAGCAAAGAGCAAGCAGAGAGTCCTCCTGACTCCCAGGCCTCTGCTCTAATTATTCACCCATGCTCTCCTTCAGCACCAATTTGCTCTCACAGTTTAATCCATTTTTAAGCCTTGATTAAAAAAATAAATAAAATAATACAAAATCTTTAAACCATTCATCCCCAGGCTTCATATATTACATCTAACACACATCAAGACAGAACATGGTTATTTTGCATTATCTGAATGTGCAATGGTGCTTTCACATCTCTCAGACTATGCCATTGTTGAATTCAAATTTCTGTATAAAAATCAGAGCCAAAGGCAAGCAACCAGTACTTCACTTACCAGTCCTGGATCTCAAAAACCTTAAATAATTTGCCTGGCAATGCTGAAGTGTATAGAAAAAGGATTTAGTGCAGTGACAAGATATGAAATAAACATCTGTATTCAGTCTTGAAATGCTTCAATTTGCCATACATCTCCCAGTTTCTAAGCACATGCCCTGCCAAAGGCCTTACTGATTAATAGCTTGGAATCTCCTTCCATGGCTCCAGGGAAAGGGGAGTGGATGTACTAATCTGTTATCCACCTGTCTTTGTATTATGTAATACAACACTTATTTTATCCAGGAAGATTCATCACCATTGACACCATAATAATCACAGCTTAAATTGCATACCAATGAACTCTCAATGCTAGCCCTAACTCAGCCTGGTAACTAGAGCTCAATCAGATTTGTCTGTCAAAAGCTAGCCAGGAAATCTCTAATTATTTCCTAAATAAAACAAAATGGTTATTAGTTCATAGTGAAGCTAAACAGTTAGATTAAAAATAACCAGCTAAAAAGAAGAAAAAAAAAATCTTTCTGCTATGCGACTGAACACAGTAAATACAAATAAACAAAATTCATTCATCCTTCACAAATAAATGCACTTTTATAAAAACTAACAATATGTCTGTTTTTAATAAGACATGACTGGAAGCTTAGTCCTGCTTACATTGGTGCAGAATCAGATCTGTCATGAGTCAAGTGAAAGATGATGTAAAAGAATAATAATTGTGACCAGGCTTACATATTAAGGACCAGGCAGGGTTTGAATTAGAGCAAGCCTAGACTCTGGGATGTGATATATTGTATAAAAGACTCCAAAAACCTCTTTGTTGTATGGGAACGAGGGGGAGGTTATTTCACAGCACCTCAGATCACTTTGTCCACTCCCAAAGGGAGAAGAAATCTCTGCAGTTGTGAGGTCCTTTCTGTTATAAAGAGAAGCCTTTGAAGAAGTGACTTCCAGTGACACACATTTCAGGACTGAAAAGTCTTAGACTCATGTGCCTTTCATTCATTTGTGGGTAAGCTCTGGCTGCCTTTGGTTTCTGAAAGATAATATGGACTGACGACTGCAATTTTTCCTGTTATTTTAAACATTTTACTTTAAAGCAAAAGACTTTTGCACATTTAGGAGAATATTTGTGCCACAACCAATTTCCACTGCTGCAGGAACGTATCTGTTCATGTTCAAATCATGCATAATTGGCAGCTTTTGACCATTTTTTACCCAAGAAAAATTCCCCTAATACACACGTGGGCTAGGGAGAAAGTATCCCATCTGCTGACTGGCTCTGCAGGCATCTGGTGAATCCTGTCTTTTCCTGTTCTTAACGAGCTGCAGAAGCTGGCATGGGCAACAGAATGAAAGATAGTGCTAGTGTTCAAAGAAATCCTCCTTTGTTGGTGCTCAGTCACTTTCAGCACAGACAATGAGAGCACACCTGTCCTGCGGCCCTGTCGCCAGAGGTCAGCTCTCTCTAGCTGGGAACCTGTCTACAAGTTCAGTTTGGCAAAAAGGACATCCTGACTTCATTCAAACATGGATTAGAAGTCCTGTAAATCAACAATTTACCAAGAAAAAGGCTGCCAAGAGTGTTGAGTTCTTTCTGATCAGTTTGGGACCTTTGGGATGGTTTAACCATCGCTTTCTTTTTTGAGCATCACCATCACTGATGAAGGTATCAAAACTGCATTATTTGGAGGGAGCTCCACCTTATACTGGTCTTTCAGACTAAACATCAGCAGCAGGCTCATTGTACATTTGAGAAAAAACATGTGGAACTTGCACTTCAAGAGATGAACTTGTTTCCTGGAGTTTGATCTTGATAATTGGTGAGCACTAAGATATTGTCAGAAGTCCTGGGCACAGTTTTGTATTTGGAGGCAGCAGGTGTAGCTTCCCACTGAAATGAGAGAGAGACCTGACTTCAACAGAAAAACTATTTTCTTGACTCTGAAATAAACCTTCTTCCTTGGTCCACTAAACCTAGTTTTCAGCTACTGCAAAAAAATCGAGCACTAAAACCACTTGCTGCAAATTTTTCTTCAGTTGTGAAAATGAATACAGTTTTTAGGTGGTATATCAGGCTAGGGAAAAAGGGATTTAAAGCTTCATTAGGTAAAAGATATACCATCATATAATTGATATTTTGACAAATTTTAGATATTCTGAAGATACTCTTTAGATTCTGGAAAACATTCAATGCTCAGGAGACAAGTGAAATAAATTGAGCTAATTCTATCAATAAGTAGACAGAAAATGTCTCAGTGTGGTATGAGCAGAAAATCTTCCAGCATTCTCTATGTCCCTGATTACCAGTGGGCTAGAAATATCTCAATATCAGACTCCTTCAGTAGGACTACACACATCCACTGGCATCTGACATTCAAATTCCTAGTGAAGACCAAATGTGTCTCTACTTGCAAACATCCCATTCCTTAAAGTGATATTTATACCCATGCCTGAGTTTGCTCTGGCATTAAGAAGGGATTTTAAAAAAGAATAAAATAGTGCCAAAATTCTGTTTCCTTTCTCCCTCCACCCCAGCCTAGCCAGAACATAAATATGGTGCAAGCTGCACACCACCATGTATTGGATGCTGCTGTTCCTGAGCACACAGGATTTCTTGGTGCTGAACTACACACAAGTGACTGTCCTGGACCATGTTGGTTCAGGTAGTACCACACAGAGGTCAAAAAGATCACTGCTCCCAAAGCATATGGTTTTCCTCCTCATATGAAAAGAAATCACTGTATCTGTGATAAAAACTGTGGGAGAGTGGAGGCAAGAAGTCACAAGAGAGATATTTTTGCCCTAGAAGTAAATTTCTGGTTTGTAGCAATATTCAACTAATAAAATATATGAAAATTTGCATTGTGAATTATTATTTACTGTCCTGATATTTGACTGCCTTCTAGACCACTAAATTAACATTAATAATGTATACATGTGCTTGTGACTTTATGCTCAAAATGGCTTTGTGGGAGTTATTCTGATGCTTTTGTCTATAGATATCTGTATTTGTAGTACAGCAATAACATCATTATACCAAATTATGTCATACTGGGAACAAATAATACAATCTGAACCAGGAGAAACTTTATTTGTTTTACTGTGCTTGTGGACAGAGGAACTTTCTCCCAAAGTAACAACAGTTCAGCAAAAGTTTACTCAATGACACCTAAATTCACCTTTTCTCTGAGATGAACTAAAGGTTTGAATCTGTTCCTCATTAACCTACCAATCATCCCTGGCAAAAAGCTCACTAAAGAAGGTCTGCTTCTGCATGGTATTGACTTTAACTAAAGCCAGAAAGGAATACTGCATTGCCAAAACCCTCATGGTTGGTTTACAGGAACCATTTCCCATCCCATTCTCTTTTTTTAGGGGCAATGGCAGGGTTCCCCTACAAGTTAACTCAAAGCTAATATATCTTACCTACATTTATATCCAGTGTATATTCATAAATTAACTCCTTAGTAAGAGGTATTTCCTTTACCTGAAGATGTCACTTTGCCTATCACAGTTCAAATGATTACTTCTGCTCACATTTTCAGCAGTAACCTGAAAAAATGTTACATTTTCTATGCAGGGTATGGTGTAGTTACTTGCCTTCAGTCTATTTTTTATAAGATCACAGAAGTAATTAGAGCAATTACAGAGGTTATTTGATGTCTTTCTGTTACAGAGGCTGTCAAGTCTAGCCCTTTCTAGCAGAAAGAAAACATTCCCTGAATCCATAAAACATACAAATATCTGTGTTCTGGCTGAGTTTTTAAAAGTCTATTCCTGTGTGCAGTTTATGATCTCTCAACTCATATTAGTCACCTGGGCCTGAAGAAACATTTTGTAGTGTTTTATCATGAAGTCCAAGACAAAACTGTCAACAGGACATACTGCTTGTTCTGTACAGTCAGATCACACTTGAGTTTTAGTATTACAACAGTAGAATATCCTGTTTGCTTGACAACAGGGATCCTACAAATTCATTTTGAATGTAGCAGCTCCACCTAAGTAGATCAGCATCACTTGATGCAGAACATTATTGCCAGTTATGTTAAAGGAGCAGAGCAAATGCCCTGAGAATGAAAGTGCATGTTACTGCCTCTCATGAAACATTTATCAGCAAATGTGAATACTGATACGTGCAGGGAGGCTGCTCAGGTGCCACTTGCCTTTTTGGACACATTTCCCAAAACCAGCACAGTTCACAAAAGCACTTCCTCAAGAGTTTTCCACATGAGGGGTTTGATTACATCCTCCTGCAGCAAAGCACATGGCCGTGCCACTGGTGTTGTCCTCACCCTGGATCCTTCCCCTGCACCACCCCAGGAGGGATGGACACTGCTGCTCATCTCAGAGAGGAGAACAGATCCTGGCACATATCAGACCACCACCACATGGGAGGGCTGATTTATTGCCATCTAATGAGAAGCTGAAGTACAGGGCTGTAAGATCTTTTAGTGAGAAAGGTGCAGTCTGTATTTAGGGTGAAGCTAAGCTATCAAATAAGATGAAAGTCCTCCCCCACCTTCTAAACAGAAACTTGCTCAATTTTCTCTTTTCAGAGCTTCCTGCTCACAGTTAAGTTTGCCAGTCCCTTTCTTTTGTCCACTGCTGCCCTGAAGGTTGAAAAAGTCTTGTCTGCCACTCTGCAAAAACTCAGATTGGGAAAAGTAGTTACAGGAATAGGACCATAGGTTTGCTGAGAAGCAACAGCATTAGCCTAATGAGATTTCTTGGGAGTTTTCCTTCTAACCTTCAAATAGTTCTAGACATGTGCCAGGATGTAGACAAGGACTTGTAAGTTATTTTTTCTCTGTGTCCTTAACTGGTCTGTTTAGCTGGCAAATGCTACAGCATTAATTACACAGCATGGGGATTTTTGTCTGCAGAATTAGCAAGGCTTTTCACACACATTTTACCTCTAGCCTCAAAGGCTGGAAACTTGATATTAATAAAATTAAACTAAAACAATTTCTGAGGGATTTGTGATGCGGGCTCCTCAGGTCCAGGTCAGCCCTTGCCTGGGGCTTTTTTGGAGTTTGCTGTTCTATTGCCTGTTTTGACCAGTGCTGCTGGGCTCTCTGGCTTTATCTGAGGACAGAGCAGCCCAGTCAAAGAGCTGCTGCCCTGTTTGTCAACCTGCCCTCTGCCCAACCCTCCAGGCCCCCCAAAACTCACACCCAGCACACAGAGTTACATCTGCTGGCTCAAAAACTCTCCTACCTTTAAAGCATTGTGCAAGAATTATGTCCCAACTCTTCTATTTTCATCAGAAATATGACCCTCATCTTCACTGTCTGGAAAAGCTGAAGTGCCTTCAAACATTTCTTCCTACACAATTGCCCTTCAGTGAGGGGAAAGTAATAATATACTAAAGAGCCTAATCTATTTTTGTCTGTTACAGGTGAGTACCTTCTCTTCCCCAGAGCCTACTTCTTCAGATCTGCCCTTTTCCAGAGGCGTGTTTAACCTAAATAAAATTAAGGGCTCCTCTTCTGCCATGAACAATATTTTCACTTAAAAAGATAAAGCAAAATACATGCCATCAGGGAAAGATTTAATCAAAGTGGGAAAAAATATAAATTACTTTCTATTTCCGAAAGCGATTCTTGGAAGCTGTCAAATCTAAATTGGTTTTATTTGGCTTTTGACCTTTCCTGCAAGAAAGCACCTGAATTCAGAGGCCAGTTCAGTATCATGTGTACAAGTGGAAAAGTTGACATGTGTACCCTCCAAGCACTTTACAATCAACTCTTGTGATCTCCAGAGAACAGAATAGGCACAAGATGCAGATTACAACACCAGTTAGAAAACCCAAACCAGAAATGAAGTCTTAGATCTGACAGACATTTTAAAGGCTATAAAGAGGACTAAGTGGCACCTAGGTTTTGGTAGAGTGAGTGGATTTTTTTTTGCTCCAGAGAACTGTGGGAAGCTGTTCACATGGGAGAACTGGCAAGACCTTCACACTCAGAGCTCCTCAGACTGTTGAGACTGTGCTTATACCAAGCTCTAGATAATATCTGTGCTCTGGAAAATTCATGGCACGTTATGAGAAGAGTTCCTGCACCTCATGCAAACAGCATTATGTTTGATGCCAAGCACTTCAGAGCATCTCAAACTGAGGCATGGGGAGGTAGGAGAAAGCACACACAGCCACATGCACACTGCTATAATTCTGATGCTACAAGATATTCCACACTCAGAATAGTCTGCAGTTTCAGTAATTCAGGACAGTATCTCTTTTATGCAGGGTTATTTAAGTCTGTTCCATTAATGAAAGAAGATGGTTACAAATCTAATTATTTCAGTTAAAATCTTTGGCTAGTCCTTTACAAGCAGGTCTCTGACCTCTTTCTAACTGTGAAATGGTAAATTTCAATGCATGTATATACATAGATATATGTACACATATAAATAAATTTATAAATACACATATATAAATTTATATATCTGTGACCTAAGTGCTGAAATTCCTAATCTCCTTATATTTGCAGGGAAATAAACTATCTTAGAATACTACAGGTTCCATAGATTTGTCTAAATTCTGATCCATTTCTTAGAAAAGAAAAAGAAATGCAGGAAAGAATCCTTATTTCACTGAACTAACTGTAGATGCAGAGCCAGAAACTCTAAGCATAAGTCAGCATAAATCTGTTGCAGATAGTGCTAATGGAAATAGTGATTTATACCAGCTGAAGTACCACCCCATATAATTTAGAATTGTTTGCAAAGACTTTCCATGTCAAACACTGCCTACATTTATTTGCTGAAGCAGTCCTACTAACTTTAATTGAATCAATTCCTTAAATTGAGCAGAGTTTAGCTTGTCTTCTTGTATAACTTATGGGTAATGATACAAATGTTCTGCAAATACACAAAATAACAAAATAAACACTGATCAATGTGAACAGAAACATATATTTGTTTAATTCTAGAGCCAGGTACTTTGCAGTTTATAGTACCTGCACTTTGTAGTTTATATGATAGCACTTGTGTATATATAACCTTTTGCTAATGTCTGAGAGAGTACTTTGGGTGATTTAGGAAGGAGAATATTTAAAAATGCAAACATCCACAACTTCTCTTCGTTTCTACAGGTTTTCTTCTGAAATGATTCATACATCCTTTTCTAAACTAAACTGTTTAGTTTATGCACATTTCTTTAGCAACACTGAGTTCCTACTGCTACATTGTTTCTGAAGATTTACCTCCTTATTTCAGAAAAAGGCTCATTAGCCACCCAGAAAAACTTGCTACTCAGAGCTTGTTTCCCAACAGCATCCACAGTTACAGGGCAAAAACTCAAATTATCTTTTAAACTCCACCCTTCCTGTCTCTCAGCTCCTTTCGACTTTGAGTTGTATTGTGCATTTTATTCTTAGGATGTTAACCTCGAATTGTATGCCTGAACCAAAGCAGAGGCAGCTAAAAAGGCTTCTTACTTTTCTTTAGACTTTGAAAGTCCACAAGAAAGTAGAATTTAGTTGTCAGCTCCAAGCAGTCTGGATCAGAACCTGCACATTGGCCCCGGGCGCAGGTTAGATGTAGCTCTCACATCACACTTGTGCTGAACAAAACTCAAGGACCTTCAAACCCCACTTCACCCACCCAATCATCTGGAGTTTTGCATGCATTTGGCAGTTACCCTCTAAACAGGAAAACCCCTTTGGATCAGGTTTGTCACATGCAATTAGGATGGTCAGCAGGAATTCACTCAGGATCACAGTATCCGTTGCAATTTTAAGTGAGTATTGTAGGAATAGGTGGAGGTTTTTAATAAGGAAATACACTTACATCTAGACAGTCACAAGAGAAGGCTTTGGCTATTCAGAAAATTAAGATATGTCTCAAAAGTTACAGCAAATTTATGAACCCAAATTGATACCTTAATACTATTATTATTTGTTCAACATAACAATAAACCAGACTGACTGAAACTCATATGAATGAAACTAACAGAAGACAGACAAGCCAGAAACAGACATATTTATACACACATTGGAATTTACTTTCAAAATCAATTTTTAAAAGAGTCCCCAAAAGACTTTTTTTCAGTGTATCACTGTTAGCCTCAATCTCTTTTCCTACCTATTAGAACTGGAGTGGAAAACAACTGAAACACCCTCTTCAATCACTCTGTTATCCCTTTTGGGGAGCATCCACATCTATACAGCATGATAGTTGCAACCATGACCCTCAATAGTAATATATATTCTTTGTTAAATTCTTATTTCTGGCCTTTATTGACAGTCCTTTGGAGACTGAATTTCTCAAGCAGCTGTTATGGTGGCACAAAAGCTGGGATGATAGCACTTTATTTCCTTAAAGAGGAAATACTTAACAAAAATTATAGAGCAAACTTTCTTCTTACTGTCTTAGCACAGCATCACTTTAACTCCATTTATATTCTCAAAATTATTCTCTTGATATATCTTAGCAAAACCCAAGACTTTCCACTTATATTACTGGGTGATTAAATAATGAAATAGACTGGTGCCCTGGATAAGGAAGGTGGTCTGTCCTCAGAGATAGCTGACCTTTTTGGTGACCTGAGAAAGGTAATTCCATTGCTTCCATCACATTCTGATGGTGATTTTGTCTGTCTGTCTCTTACCCTGCTTTTATACAGTGCTGGTTGCACTGGTGTTTCTGTTTACTAGACATAATAATAAAAAAAAAAAATTCAAGAGTCAAGCCTATTTAGAAACTAGAAGAGATACAAAGCTGACCTTTTCATTGCTTCATCCAGCTCATGTGCAGCACCCTGGACTACATGGTTGTGATTTATCTGTGTACATTAGTCTTACAATAAAATATCCCAATTTCATACACACGAGAGCTGAGGGCTCAGAAATAGCTCATCGATCAGGCCCTATTGTAAATATAATATGACACAGAGTGCAGATCAATATTCTGCTGTGCCTGCTACTACAATGCAGAGTGCGAGCAAATCATTATTTTTAGCTCTTAATAACTATGGGAGCTTAATTTCATCATTTTAAAGGTGAAGAGAGGTGTTTGAAAAACAAGCCCATTAGTAGACACTGTGTGAGCCCCCATCAGTGTGGGGATGGAGCAGACAACATCCACACACAGGCACTGCACGAGCCCATTTTCTGTTCATGAGCCCAAGGCATGGCCATTGTTCTGCTCCCCCTGTGCAGCCACTCTCTGCAAAGGCAGAAGTGCCTTTTCTGCCAAGTGTTCCAGGGCCCCAGGATGTTTGGGGAAGGCTGAGTACAGGTTTGCATTTGCACCACGGTGCATTTCCCTCTGCTGGGCAGGCTGGGTGCAGTCCCTGCCCTGATGCCTTGCATTCCATACACAGAGCCTGGATGAATTTCTTCTCTATGGAGCTGCCAAGATGACACAGGAACAGCTCAGAGTGTAAAGAGACTCAAACTTGCTCCAAACAATTCCCTGCTCTTTCTCTGGACATCTCCCATTTTGATCCTCTCCTTCCCAAAACGGAGTAAACCCTATTAAACTGGCAGGGACTCAGTGAACTGAGTTTTGTCCCTCAAAACTCAAAGGACAACAAATCCAAGAAATGAACAAACCAGCAATTTATGAAACAGATAAAGCAAAAAAGCAAACTAGCAAGATAACCAAGATTAAAACAAACAAACAAACAAACAAACAAGCAAACAAACAAACAAAAAATCAACAACTTCAGTAACACTTATGCAACCTTTCCTAAAGAACAGCTACTAGGACAAGTTTATTCCCTTTGATGCTGTTACCTCCCTTGAAGTCTGAGAATGCCAAGACCCCTGGTCAGCTTTCTGAGGCTTATCCAAGCCTTATCCAAGACCTTATCCATACTGCATCCAAACCCAACTGCCCAAGCTGCCAGTAGTTCACTCAGTTCATGAGCACAGAAATGTCCTTTTAGATGTAGATGCCACTGATTTTATTTAGTTAAAACTGGCCTCAGGTGATTGTCTTTTCTGTTTTCCTAAACATTGATTTCTGGTGTTTGAACTTCATTTCCAATGTTCTAACTTCAGTAATTGCTGCTTTAATCTTTTGCAGCTTCACATGTTCTTGGTAATAGAGAATAATAAATGTAAATGTAACATTTAGGCCATCAGTAATTTATCCTGGGAGAGCAGTTCAAAGGGAGTATCAGCTTGAAACTATTGGTTCGTTTGTGAAGTTTGAGGCAGGAGACCCAACTGTCATTTGACTTCAAGGAGCCTTTGTACAGGACTAATTATAAGACAAAGCCACTGGACTCATACTGATTAGTTATTTATATTTTTGATGAAGTTATCTGCAGTTATTTTTTGATCTCTAATTAGAGGTGACCTCTAAAGCATGGGTTTGCTTCATTTTCCGAAAGAGCAGCTCAGGAATCATTCAATCACTCACTTAAAATAAATACCACAGTGATCTCAACACTCCCTAGAGTTGATTCTCAGTTAACAAGAGAAGAAAAACATCTGATTAAGTTCCCAGAGCTGGCTCTCTGAGTGGCCGAGGGCTTTTTCAGAATATGTCACACAGATGGAAAATGTTTTCTAGTAGTATCTACAGCGAGTCACAACACTCTCTTTTAGATCCCTCATAATTTGTGAGACAGAATTAACAGCTGTTTTTAAAGTAAAATATAACCCATGGGAACTGGGAGGAGAGGATGAATCCTGATGCTTCACTTTCTGACATTCTCAGACCAGGAAAGGAAAGGTTTCATTTTCGTCATTTAAATGCTAATATAATTTCATGACCACCTGTCACACCATAAAATGTTTTCCGTTGCCTTAATCACATTCTGCTCTCCTCAGCAGAAAATTAGCTGATGCTAAAATACCAAAAGATTATTAGGAAACTTTTATTTTTATGGGTAGATCATTTGGTGCATAAGAATGATCTACTTGGGGCAATCTCTTAATCAAATGCTGATGTATGCAGGAGTCACTTTCAAATACTGGGGAGAAAAAACTGATGTGCTTGATGGCCTCAAGCTGCACTGGGGGAATTTTAGATTAGATATTAGGAAAAATTTCTTCACAGAAAGGATTGTCAATCACTGGAACAGGCTGCTCAGGGAAGTGGTGGAATCACCATCCTTGGAAGTGTGGAAAGAACGTGTGGATGTAGAGTATGAGGACACAGTGGTGAACATGGTGGTGGGACTGGGTTAACAGTTGGACTTCATGGTCTTGGAAGACTTTTCCAACCTTAATAATTCCATGGCCTACACCAAGAGTGTATCTACAGCTCTCCATCCCTAACTTCTGGTACTTTCAGTAGTGAGTTCCACATCCATGGGATACAATGATATTCCTTCAGCTGCAATGGATGAGATGACTCTGACTCTCTCCTATAGAAGCTTCCCCAGAAGTGAAGCAGCTTTTCTGTATTTTAGGGAAACAATAGACACAAGCTGCCTTTTCTACATGTTTCTTCTCATTATAAATAAAGTGCATTTTCAGCTGTTTTGACTAGACACTGTTGTCAAGTAATTGAGTAGAAAAAAATCAAGGTGCCTGGCAATATCTTTAAAAAAATAGGAAATAGCAAAGACACTAAAACATATCTGGAATGGATACAAGGGATGAAAACCTGGAAGGAACAGCAGACATTGAAGAGATCTGCTTTTAGAAGACAGCAGAAAGGTTTGATGAGTAGTTTCAGCCATGGAGGTTCATGAATTAGAACAAAACTGCTGTGCTATGCCTTATTACTTCCCTGATTTCTTCCCACCTGAGTACCTTATTCAAAGAAATATTTGCTACCAAATCTTTGTTTATAGTGATTGTTAATAAAATCTCATTTTTTTACAAAAAATACATTTTTGCAATTGCAGAATGTTCTGGATATTATTTCCTACTCTTCTTATGTGATGATGTAGCATGGGAAAGTACTTCTATCTTCATCATCTTAGGAGATAACATATAGTAGTTACTATGGTAGGAAAATTATAAAATACCATAATTTTTTTTAGCAGAAATAATGATGCATTCAAATTTAGTATTATAACCAGAAATTTAGTCATATTCTCCCAGTGAGCTCACTAGCTAGACAGGCCAAATATAACTAAATGGATTGAGTAAATGCTGTTGAATTTATTTTACCATTGGGACTAACCATATAATGATAACATGGTTAACTTTAATCTATTAACACATATCAAATGTTATTTTCCTAATGTATACTAAAAATAATGTTTTATTTAACCTCACACCTTAGCATAATCTGAGATGGTGCCCTTTCCTGGAACAGAGGAACTCAAAGACTGAAAATCTAGTTCTCAGAATCTCAAACTCCTCTTTTATTCTTCCTACAAATCTTAGCTAAGGATGAGTCTTCAGTCTTCCACAGAGGTTTTTCTGCAGACCCAAGTGGCATTAAACAATCTCTATCAATCACAGACTTCCCCAAATTCCTCCTAACTCTATTACTGCTCTTAATAGAACAGCATGGCTCGAGCAGTTCTGACTGCAGCAAGCACAGGCACTACTCTAGTCTGGGATTTGATCTGTAACAATTTGATGATCTGGCCTTATTACCAATTCAACAAATTCTAGCTCCTTTTAATCTCAAGCCTACTTCGTTACAGTTGAGTCAGTTGTTAATTTCTCATATAAACTGAAAATAAAAAAATAAGGCCTTCAGAAATACTGGATTTTTAGTATTTTTTTCTAAATTCCTACTGCAGTGCTTAAAGATGAAAATTGTTCCCAGATATTTCTGAGCAGCCCCACAGTTTTAACTGTAACTGGTTACTAGGAGTACATTTAAAAATGGCTTGTAATTTTTCTTCAGATATTTTCTTTATGTTTCAGAGGAACCATGGACCCAAAGTGCAAAAAATAAGGTAATTTTCCAGGCTCCTTCGGACTTTCATTACTATTGATTTGTCTGCATCACTACTACAATGAATATGAATTTTTCAATGGAAACTACCCTTTCAAAGCATAGCTAACTATTTTCTAACAAAAAGCCCTGATTATGCAAGATAAATGGGGTTTTTTGTGTTTTGGTGGAATTTTTTTAGCATGTTCCAAGTCTTACATTAAAACATTATTAGAAAAAGCTAATGGCTCAAATTTTTCAATTGAATTGAACTGTGTTCTTGAACAAGGCTACATGATTATTGCAATAGGAGCCACACTGATTTTGGAGTTAATATTTGTTTTGAAGCCAATGTGACAGCATTTTGATGTCACAAAATTTTCTTTGACATGTTGCAGTTTTTCATTCTAAGGCCTCAAAACAAAACACAAGAAACCACTGAGTGTTGCAGGATCTTGCACTTGCAGTTTCAGCAAATGTTGCAGACAGTTTCATCAGTGTCTTTCACAACAAACAAAGCCTGATCCATTGGAAAAGCAAGTGTAAGTTAGGTTTCACGGGTACATGGGAACTTCTGGATCCTTTGGCAAAGATTCTGAAAATATAAGATGAAGATAGTATGGTACTAGTTGTATGACAACAAATTTTCCCAAGTGTAACACAGTGTTTTTCACAATGTGCAACTTCTCAGTTCCAGGATCATCGTTCCACTTCGTTATTTACGTTTGCTGCAGCACTTCCAACCCTTGGGAATGAGCTGGTAGCAACAGAACGTGCACATAAATCACTCAGGTGTCACAGTGGTAGATATTAAAAAGTCAAGGCTTACCACAGCACTGGAATAGTTATGTCCTATTTTTAAAATACTGGTGCCAGTCTTCTCCCTTATGTGACTACTGAAGTGTAACCTTCAGCAATTCTGGACCAAACTGTAATTGTAAATTTAAAAAAAAATTGTTCAGTATACTTTGAACAGGTATTTATTATGCAGACCACACACACTTCTATATGTGATGGTGTTGCACATAAAGTATTCATAACTGGGAGTGTCTGATGGCTGCAATATGTAAAGTCACTCTGTTGTACATGATATGCAAAAAAATCAACATAACCTACTTCATAATAATCTAAAATAACTTTTCTTTCTCTATAAAAGATGCTACAGGACAATGTCCAGCCTTTCAGCCTCAGAGCCAATACTTGATTGCACCAAGGCCTCTGCCACCTCCCTTTTTACAGTATCAAGCAGAAAAAAACCTGTCAAAACAAGCCAGAACTGAGAATGTGACTGGAGACAAACTGTCGCCTAATTTTTCTCCATCTAAATGGCAATCTGAGGACAGCACGGTTTTAGTATTTGCATACTAGACAGATGTTGGTATTAATTATTTGGTGAATCCTGAGAGACATCAGCAGCATACAAAGAAATCAACATATTTACACTGTCAGAAACAACTCTGAAAAAAAAGACAGTAAACACTGATTAAATTAATCTGAGAGGTCCATCCGTGGTAGGCAAATACAACTGACAATTGGAATAGGAATGCCTAATTGAGCAGCATCAAATAATCCATTTTTGCATATAATTTTTTAAAGGCCATCATATATACCAGTGTTGGCAGATTTACAAAAGCAGTGCTAGGCCAAGAGACCAGAACAACCACCTGGATGATCAAGGAAGAGGAATCAGGGTTCAAAGCTTCTGTCACAGCTTGTAGTTAGATTTCCTGAGCTACATTTTCCAAGCTGAATCTTTTGCTGAACCTTTGCTGGGAGGTCCAGCAGACTTCTAATTGAGGCTGTGAGAAGTTTTTCCTGGGTTGGCAATTAAAATCACATTAATTAAAACCAAGTTCAAAGTTTAAATGATAAGGAGACTATAGAGAAAGAAGAAAGAAATAGACATTTGTTTCACATAATCTACAATAAGGGTTTGTATTTTGCTCCCTCACTGAAGACCAATCTTTTAATTGGTTTGACTGATCATTAGAGGAGTAGCCAAGTTTGGAAATTGTAAGCAAAGCCTACTCTAAAATATGGAAAACCCCCCCAAACATCTGAAACAGTTCCAGATCAAAGATCCAACTAGCACAGGCAATTCTGACAGTATCCACAAGTGGATACCAAGGGCAGAGGGAAAAGCACACACCATCACCTTTCCTCCAGCATCCAAACATTTCCTGTTCAGGGGCTTTTATAGCCAGGTATAGTTTCTATGTACTAAGTAATTCTCTATGGGTTTATTTTCCCTGAACTGTCTTGAAACCATGCAAACTTCTGGCACTCCTGGTATTCTTTTGTGGCTTCCTAAACTCAGATGCTTTTAACAGGAAGAATAGTCTTCATCTGGTCTGAGCACAGCTCCAGGATCACTGAGGGGCTTCATTTTTATATTGGAAGTGGGAATGCTATCCTGCTTCTCTAAATGGCTCACCAGTCTATAAACTTCCTTCGCTTCTCCAGTTGTTTCTTTTCCAGATTGAGATTTGCCCAATCAAATATTCTTCAGAAGGCAGCCTCATGTCCCTAGTACAAGTGACTCACTTTTGATGTGCAAAGAAAGATCAGAGGACAGATCTTCCTGTTCTAAATTCCTCAGAAAAACCAGACTGGATCATTATGTCCTGAGCTGCTTGTCTGCCATGAGGCACTGGCTTAACAACCTTTGCTTTTACATGGCTCAAAGCACACAGTCCTAACACCAGGGCCATTCCACCCTGCTGAAACCAGGAGGGACTGACTCCCACAGAGCTCTCATTTGCACTGGTAGAAATAATTTACAAACTGTCCCTGTTTGCTGTGTTACCAAGCTGTGAAAAACATTTTTTCTATCACATTGCAGACCTTATTTCTATATTCCACAGAGCTGAATGTTTCTGCACCAGGACCTTCAGCCAGTGGAGCACCAGCCACAGCACATTCACACACGTTTGACTGCTGCCCTCTGTGCTTCTCCAGGGTTATACTGGCAATGGAGCTCCCTGCTCTGCTTTTGCCTCTGTCCACAAGAGACCCAGGCAATGGACCTGAACCCAAACCTGCTGCTGGGGCTGGTGTGGAGAGGGAAGTCACTACACTTGATCCAGAGGTCTTCACTCTAAAGTGCTGCTGGGACATAAATGTGTCCTGTGTTTGCCTGCTGCCCTCCCCAGTGACATGAACCAATAATGGGGCCTTTGGAACAAGGCTATGTATTGACTATAAGTATTCCAGGTGATGCAATTTTCTTGAAATTGCCAAATTCTTGTTCTGAACTCAAAAAGCCATACTGCATCTGCAACAGGCAGCTCTATATGTAAAAAAAAAAAGCTTCCAGTGAAAAATACCTTGGATTCATTAGAGCATCTGTATGGGAAGCCATTAATGCATCATCTTCCTCACACGTGGAATTCTACAATTCCAGCTGTTAATTAAATCACTATATTCTCAATTTAAGCTGTCTTAGCATAACTGACTCATACTTTTAGTGTGCAAAGACAGATCAGAGGACAGATTGCCTACTCTAAATTCCTTTGAAAAACTAATTCAAATCATAATATCCTAGACTGCTTCTCTCCTGTGAGGCACTCACTTAACAATCTATTCTTTTACATAAGTCAAAGAGCAATTCAATTTTAAAATCATAGACCTTGAAATTTTACAACCAGCACAATTATCATTTTAAAAACTGATGATTTAACCATTAAAGTATACCTAATTAGAAATGTCATATGTGCCTAATTTATATAAATGCTACTTGAATTACAATGAAATTGATTCATTTTCAAGATAATTATATGTAAAATATAACTTAATAATTTCAAATACTGAAGTTTATCCCTATAACTCTCTCTATTTGTCCTCCTTTCCTGGGATGGAGTACAAGTTGGTCATATTTTACCAATGACAGGGTCGAAGTACAGTATTAATGGAACTTAAACCCAAAATTTCTGAAACATAGAAATGGGAAGATGCTCTGAAGCATATCTGTCCTGAAGGACAGACACAGCCCATCACCATATCCAATACCATTTTCAGTATTGGTTTTTCCTCAGAAACAGAGGGCAAAGAGACACCATTTCCAAGACACACAGTGAGGGCAGACTCACAGAAATCTATGAATATTATTTTTTTGCTTGACAGTAAAAGAACCTGCCTGGTTTTTGCTCTGTGCTCAACTGACTACATTGATAGCTTCAGTTTGTAGGTATTGAATGCTAAAACATACCACATCATTTTGCTGGCTTTAGAATAACATTTATTACAGATAGCATTGAAAAACATTTAATACTTTCATGAACAAAAGCGTTAAGATGCCTTCACAATTACTGTGTAATAACATAGCATTTATTCTGCTCTGGGTGATGAATTTATTCTTTCATGTAATGAGCTGTCATGATTTTCTTTATTTTATTTTTTTTTTTTTACTGAGCAAGAAGTTGCAATCGAGTAGGTGTCTAGGTTAGCTTGTCCCCAGAGCAGTATTTGATATGCAAAATACAACTTATTAGTTTTCAATTTGCCACTAGCTTAGTTAAAAGATGCAGTTAAAATTCCTCAGCAGCAGGTAACACTTCTGCATTATAAAATGGTGCTGCAAGTGATGCATAAAGAAAAAACACGACACAAATTTAGCTTCATCAGGTTTCACCCAACTTGCAGTTTCTATCACTCATGAAAGACAGTAGGAACAATGCAAGTTACCTGCAACTCCAACACCAAACTGAAAAGGCCAGGACAGTTTATTGTCAGCACATTTAACTTGTCCCAAGGGGTGCAGTGGCAGCTAATTAAAAGATGAATTTGTGGAATATTGGTCCTTTCTTATTGGACAGTAATTAAGAGGGAGAGACTCTAAGATTAAGGGAGATTAAGAGGGAGATGGCTGCTTAGTCAATGAAGATTCAGAAGTGAAGGCATGTCCATTAAACCTGAATATATTACAGACAATATTTAATGTCCTGCACCAAATAAAATTCCAAATAAAATCAGAGGTTCAAAGATTTAATTTGAGAAATATGAGAGAAAAACCAGATTAAGGCAGAGGAAGGGATTGTCCAGTGGGTGAACAAGCTTGCAGTACTCCAGAACAAGGAGGGAAAACGAAGCTCAGTCTTTAAACACTCAGTTTTCTTCTATAAGATGTGAGTCCATCAACTAGAAATTATAGAACAAAGGCAAAAAAAATATAGCAGATTATACACAAACACAACGACCCTCAAAACCCATGCAAATTCACTCCTGAAATTACTTTGTCAAGATGTTCTGATGGACAAAAAGGAGTATAACCATACTGGATACAAATAATCACTGTCATCCTAGAATAGATGCAAACTGGGGAAAAAAAGAGAAGACTTTCCATGACAAAGAGAGAATGAAGAGGCTGTTTCATGAGAGCTTGTTGAGAACAAGAACTTGCCTTGTTGAGCCAAGCAGAAAGCTCAGAATGTTACAGTTGGTTTCTCAGAATAGATGAAGATGCTAAAACCATTGGTCTCTCAGAATAAGATGAAGATGCTGAAACCAAAGAAGCAAGAGGAATTATTGAATTGGAATATAATGATAGTTGCAGAACAAATTGTTAAAATGGAACACAATCTTCAATTAGAAATTAGTGATAAAGGACCATCACCAAAGTATGGTTTACAAACTTACAGTGGCTGGGGCTTTGATACAGGTGGACCTGTCTGGATTTAGTTCTTGCAACTCACCTTTAAAGGGACAGATAGAGTTCAGCTGAATTCCTGAGAAATTTCTTCCAAAAAAGCATGACTTGATTTTCTCTGGTGCTAACAGACCAGTAACCTCTATGAGACAAAACTTTTCTATAATTATGTGGTTTTCTATCCTCAAAACTAGCAAAATACCAATAAAAGCACATCAAAACCATCTTTGGTGTAACTCATAACCTCTGCCAAGAGGGAGACAGATTGCCATGCAGATCCATCCATCCATCCAAACCATGTTTGGTTTTGCAGAACAAAATGCTGATTTCCCCCATGCCCAGGTGCTACCAGGAGCAACTTGACAACATCAGTGTCCTAAATGTCACAGAATCACAGAATATTCTGAGTTGGAAGGGACCCACAAGGACCATTGAGTCCAGCTCTTAAGTGAATGGCCCACACAGGGATCAAGCCCACAACCCTGGCATTATTAGCACCAACTAAGCAGATCTCAGTGGCAGTTGTCTTGAGGTCAATGACTATTCCTAGCACACAAAATACTTGCAGAGCCTTTGAGATTATGCCCAATACACCTGCTGGTCACAGATATATCCTGACCTGTGGGGCTGACTCCATGTGCAGGTATACAGCACAACTTTTGTTTAAATGATGACACAATAAGACAATGATGGTAAGATGAAATGATGCCAAATGTTCCATAAAGTCAATAGGCTTGAAAGTGGAAAAAATATGACTGGAGTGAATGACTGTAAGGCACAGTAAATACATTCCTTTTATTAGTTGTTTACAGTCGTGGCAATAACATGGGTATGCTATAATGGTGTATGTGTTTATTTGCTGCATGGAAGATGTATTGCCACAAGCTATTTGCAGCTGACAGTCCCAGCAAAACAACATTTGTAATGCAAAATCAGCATATAAGGGGCTTATCCTCATTAAGTATGCAACAAGGCATGACAACTCAATAAAATATAGGGATGCTCTCAGCAAATGTCAGCTCTGTCTGCCTCTTGACTGATTATGATCTCTACTCTTACATGCTTGTGCACCTGTACTGGGTTATTTTTTTATGGTTTCACTCTCTGACTCATGTTTTGCAGGTGATTTGGCTCAGAGGGTTAATCCCAAGAAGAGGAAAAGGGACATTCTAAGAAGGACTATTGGCTGACTTTGTTTTATTTCTTCTTTGCCTCACTGTGCAAAAGAGACCTTTACTCTGAAGTACTTCGCGCAGCAGCGACACACACAAACTAAACAATTAAAAGAACAACACAGATCTTTCCTCTAATATAACAATGTGCTGCTTACTAGATGCTTTTTACCTTACTCTTTGATCTCTCAGCCTAGGTGAAGAGTAAATTATTTGCACTAAATGATTCAGTAAGTTAGTGCTGGAACCAGATGGACAATAAGACAATCATCTTTAATTAAGTCACAATTGCAATCATTACACACCAGAAACCTAACAGGAACATTTTACAGTTTGTGCAAGTAGAAGACAGTAGGCCTAAATTCTAAGCTTGCTGTGGTGGAAATTCTTGGATTGTCCCACCCTAAAAGGAGTATTCACATATTTGGAGCACCAGGGACAAAAGTTTTCCAAAAAATACTGATCCAGAATTCTCAGGTTTTGCTTAGACTCTTGATTTCAGGTCATTCTTCTCTTCAGCCATGTGATCAGTTTCTTTGATTTATAATAATCTATAGGTGTTTGCAATAGCACTTCTATTGTAGGTCTTACTTTCCACCTGTCTTAACACCGTGTGTCACAACTTCAATGCACCTTGGGAGAGTCTGGAAAGAGAGTAGGGGATACAGATATGGTCTTGCTCTTGAGGGATTCCCAGCACAGCTACTCTTGGGTTTCCAGCTAAAAGCAGAGATGACCTCTGACCTGACCAGACTCACTTCTTATTACTGCATCTATTTTTCTGAGGGAAATTTAAATTAAAACTAATTTCTCACAGAGTAAATTGGCTTTTTCATTTTGTATATCCTATTTTCATTGAACTCTCCTGCGTTGCCTAAGCTGTGCCTATAGCTCATCATCACTCATAACTTCAGCTATTTAACCTTTTGTTTGCTTCCTAAGGACCTAGGCACCCAGCCCTGGAAGTTGTGGCTTTGCTATAAAAGCCTGACATCTGAAATTTGGGGAACTGTTGTCATATATTTCTACACATGGATAATCTGGCAGAGGACAACAGACACCTGGCAATCTTTCCTCTAATCTGTTCACCTAGGAGTAAAGCAGCATGCTTAGCCTTGGAGCCATCAAATTGGTGATGGTCATTCCTTCACGTTTAGAATCCCTAAATAACTCCAGGTAGCAAAAATCTCCAAGAAAATGGATATCCTCACAAGGATAAATGGTCCCAAGCAATTTTCAGACATACATATAAGGTTTTCAAGTGCTTAGATCAAAAAAGAAAAAAAAATAACTAAAGAATGGATTCAATGATATGGTAGAGCTCTCTTGATCCCAGGGTCTTTATTCACTGGATAAGAATAACAAGAACCAATTTATTGGCAAAAATCCTACTTCACAGTACTAGCGGAAGGGGCTTGAAGGGATAGCAGAAATATCTTGTTAGAAACTATTAGACCAGATATATTCTCCAGCTGATCCTGGAGACTATCCAAAAGAAGGGCTCTGACAACAAATATCTGATTCTAGAAATCAGATGCACAACCTCCATCACATAAAACAGCCAGCATGAGCTTAGAGTGATAAAACATGGAATTAGTTTTAACTACTACTTCACAATTTTTGGTCCCTGAATAGCTGATGGAATCATCTTTAAATAATCACTTTATGCAAGTCATTTAGAATAGAAGATTTTTCCAAAAAAACCACAACCCTTCCAAAGTGACCAAGGTCTTTTAATTTTACTTACACCCACTTGTGAGATTGAAGGTAGCAGTCTCATGCCTAGCTGTTAATTATTTTGATTATGTATCATATACTTAAAAGCATTTTCTGATTGACTTTTCTTTGTAAGGAGATGTAATTTGTAGAACACAGGGGTTTTTTTTTTATCTCACTGCAATTTCCTTTTAATTATTAACACTGGGAACTCTATGTAATATCCTGGCATTTATTATTTTTCTTTTTGGTATGGGAAATTAAATTGTATATGAGATCACATAAAAGCAAATGTGAATTTGAGAAATAAGAGTATTACAATGACTACACAGAAAGTTGCATGTAGTTAATTAGGTAACTGGGAGTATCTTACTAATTTAGAGGTGCACTGGAAAGATCTCTTGTACATATGTCTCTTCCATGGCACAATCTAATTATCAGTGAAAACACAAAGTGGAGGAGAAGGGAGAGAAAAGGTTGTTTCCTTTTGATTCAGGTTTTGATTATAGGTTTTTTTTTTCTTAAAAGCTCAGACAATGCTTCCTTCTCACCTTACTAAGGATACAACATTTTTAAGAGCTTACAATGGATGTTAAATACCAAAATGCTCTAGAAAATTAAGTCAGTAATCAATCTGTGTTACTCTATTCAAGCAAAGAACAGAGTGTGAAGGATTGAACACATGAGTTACACCCTATTTTAAAGAAATTTGATATTTTTATTATCATATCTTTCAATTAAAGTGGTATCTTTCCACAAGGAATTAGAAATATTAGCAATTTGGCTTGTGGTCTTATTTCTTACCCTCTTTCTTCTGCTTTTCATATTAGCTGCTGTATTGATGAGTATTACACTCATAAAATTATATGACAAGAATCCTACCATTCCATTCCTTCAGCGGAACGGAACCTGAGCCAGCCTTCTCACGGCCAAAAGTAAGAAGAAATGGCTTTCACATTAAATTCATTAAACTGGTGTGACAAGCACCTATTTAACCAACTATGGTGGCTGGCTGCAGTGGAGAAGCTTTTGGAATAGATAAGCTGGATGAGTTATATTTTTAATAGACTGCTGCACGGCTAAAATGATCTGTAACACAGAATTGGGAAAATTCTATACTCCACTGCATCGGCACTAATTTGAAAGCCCCTCCTAGCTAACACTCCAGATTTGTGTCTCTGAATATGTGTGGACACTGATACATGAAAATGAGTTTGGGTTAGGTTCATTTTTGCATAAGGGCTCATAGCAGGGCTTCATCCCACGGAGAGGAGACCCATGAGCAGCCCCACACCAGGGCTGCTCACAAACAGCCATGAACTACAGCTCCCATATAAAAAGGACTGACAAGGATCATAAATTTGGACCAAAAGTATTTCAGTCACACTACCTGGCTTTTAAAATTGCAGTTAAGAAAATGCCAGTGGGATGGCATTTCCATGTATAAGAGCCTTATCCAGGCTCCCCTAACCCTGGAGGGTCAAAATGCACTGCTGTTCTTAGCTTTTCCATGGGTTAGGACACAGCTGCACTCTGCCACCTGAGTAAGAGATAAGGTTTGAAAGGCTCTTGCTGTTTACCACACCAAACCGCTCAATTTTGGCTGTATGGAGCAGCTGAGATAATCAGCAACAATTTTACTATTTTTCAGCTTCACTGCATATACGAGGTGTGAAATGACCCACGTTAAAAAAAAAACCCTAAACAACAAAAATCCACCCACACACAAAAAATCTCAAACCTTCAAACAACACTTTGTTTTGTAACTTTTACCTGCCACTTCACCAGCTGTTAAATAGTGACAGACACACCCCACTGCCCAGCAGTCTCAAGAGTTTTAGCCTGAACCAGAAAGATGCCTGTCCTTTACACAAAAGACAATAAGGAAGACTGTTTCACTGAGAGAAACTGCCTAAAAACCCATTAGCTGCCTTCTCTTCTACTTTCACAACAGCTAATTACTTGCACAGTCAATAGTCCTCACAACTATGTTAGCACCCTGCTTACAGAGTCATTAATTGAGAAGGCAGTGAGCAATCACCCATTCTGCAAGAGTACATTTATGGGGGAGTAGTAAGGGATTAGCAACACTCCCAGGGATACCTGCACACTCCCCCGGTCCCAGAACAGACAGCTGGGGCTACAAAGGGACCACGTGAAGTTTGGGTCACCAAACTTCAGCTCTGACCTTGATCCTGCATGAATAAATTTGAAGTTCTGCTCTCAATACTTGCATTCTTTGGGGGAATCTCCAATTAAAACATTTGAAATCTGCAGAGGAACTCAAGCCAGAATGACAGATAGGTATTAAAACATGAACATACTAAACATTTCTGCATTTGCTAAAGTTATGGATTAAGTGATTTGATATAGTGGATAAAATAATCCTTACATTACCCAAAGATCTAGGAAGAGCCTGCATTAAAATATATCTGTGGAGCACTAACTTCTACTGATGCTTGAGAAAGATGCTGAGATCAACAAAACCTCACGATATTTTTTCATGACTTCACAGTGAGTATTGATATTTCTAGATGTGCCAGGAATAAGCACCAACTCAAGACACTTAAAGTTTATTGTTTTATCTTGAGCTGCACGAAAAGACAACTTCTGATACAGAGAATATATGCAACTGGAAAGACAAAGCAAAAATCTGCTTTGTCTTTTCTTTAGGATCTTTTCTTTAGGATCTTTTCTTCATGGCCTGTGGAATTCTAGCCATTGGAGAAGTTCTGGTGCTCATTTTTAGTCACTGCAGTCAGACACCCCCTACTCTGAGCTTCAAAAACTGTTATGGCCACAGACCTGCTGTGATTGCTTGCTCGAGGGTGCACTATCCAAGCAAGAGCCACAAACAGTGCACAAATTCCCATTATTCTGTTCCTCTGCATGTCAGCAAGAGGGAAGTAGGAGATGACACCAGGTTACAAAGGAGAAATGGCTTCTGTAACGATCAGCTGTATTGCTGGGGGTGCCTAGGGATGCTTGAAAGGGAGAAAAAAAGGAAAAGAAAACTGCAGTGCAGAGACCATCATCCCACATGGGCCAAAGGAAACAATACTCAACTGATTGAAATCTTCCAACACAGCGACACAGTCTCATGGGACACATAGAAACATAAGAGGAGTCTGATGGAAAAAACCCAGCAGAACAGGAAGGGGTGGAGATGAGGAAAACCTAAACTCCACAGGGAGCTGATCAGGGGAATGAAAGAGAAAACCAAAACCTCAGGCTGTTGCACATTTTTGAGAGATAAAGGAAAAAAAAAACCAAAACCAACAATGTGCAGGGGATTCAGTGAGATACAGAAACAGAGCCAAGAAAGTAGAGAAATACAGGTGAGAAAGACAGCATAGGTTTGTGTGAGAAATGAGAGGGGGGAGGAACAAGGAGAAATAAAAAAAGAAAGCAAAAGACTCTGAAAAGATTCAGGAGGCATTATTAAAACCATAAGGTGGCAGGAAGAGGGAAATAAGGAAAAGCTCTACTAAATCATCCAGAAAAAAAACCAGAAAAGAGGCAGATGTCGTAAACAAACTGTGCTGGGAAGAAGCAAGGTGGCTCTCCAATTTGCTGTGTCAGACTTTATACTTTTTGCTAAAACTGTTGCCGCCTTACATAATTTCTCAATTCTTTCTGTTTCAGCAGACTCTGAAACTACTTGAAAATAAGCTTTTAAAATAAATATACACTTATAATTCAACTTTAGAAAGTCACTTTTTAAAGTACTATAAATTATTTCCACAGAATATTTCGGTATTTTCCCAAATAAAATGTTGTTTCTAAAGCAATCCATAGGCAGAATATAAAATAGTCATTCCAGACACTTGGCTGTGCTGTATGGAGCATTGCCTGCACTTCCAGCACTGGAAGTGCTGACATCTCTGAGGCTGCAAGTCCTGGTGCTATAGTAAATGATGCTGGCTCACATGTGACTCCAAGGCCAGGCTTTGCTGAAAGAGATTAATGATAAACAGCAGTTTTCAATTCTCACCTAGGCCTGTAAGAAAGAGCACACGCATTGCCAGTAAGCCAGCAAAGAAGGAAGTGAGAATACGGAGGTGACGCCACTGGCTTGATACCAGTTACAGAAAGCTCAAAATGAAGAAATCATAAAAAATTTCAAAAATTGAGAATTCATATTGTAAGATACCAAAATCCAAAGAGAAGAAGCAGAAAGGGAGAAGATAAACCTGCAGGAGAAGAATTACCCCCTTCCAAGACACCCCAGGTTCCACTTGCCCTTGCCACTGGGTGGAAGGCTGTGGCCAGCAGGGATTAACCAGATGATGGCACCAAAAGTGTGATCATATTTAATGCCCAACTGCACAACCTGTCTGATGCAGGCCACAGATCTGTGCTGTAGATTAATAATTGTGTGTTCAAAGGTTTTATGGTCATATGACCTTGCTCTGAAATATCCAAGCCTGGTAGAAGATTCCCAAATAGAGTGAGACAAATATTTGAGAGCTACCTTATGGGAGCCATGCACCAATCTGTGCTTTACTCAAATTTGTTGATTATTTTAACAACAATCTCTTTTTTTTTTTTCATGAGGATAGGTGAATATCTGATTTTTTAAAATCAATTGAATACAGTTTAAAAGACCCCTTTCTAGCTGACAATAAAAATAAACTTGGATAAGAGTCATTGTGTCTGAAATTTTAAGGAATTAAGGCCTATTTATCTTTTAAACTTATTCCTTATGTTTAGCTGGAAGTCTTCAGCATACAGAGTAAATTTTTAAATAAACAGTACTTGAATTGAAGATCACTGCTGTATTCCCATATGTATGCACCCTTCCTTATATACCAGTGCAATTTAATTCTCCTTCCTTTCAGCACCTATTCTATATCCAACCTATGCCTGTCATAGCCTAGAAATCTAAAGACATTTTAATTCCCAGATGGACCTAGTAGGGCAACAGATTTTGTTGCTTCCTGTTCTCCTGTGCAATCACATAAATGGTAGCTGGAACCCAAGAAACATAACTGCCAACTGCACACTCCGCTGTGGAATTCCAAGAAGCACTTACACGTTTGGTAAATACCTCAAGTTTGAATAAAAAAGCTAGAATAGAATTCCCTCCCTGGAGATTTTGGCCTTATGCTTGTATAAGGATAGGCAGAAAATATCTCAGCACTATTATGTAGTAATAAAATACAATGAAACCATTTTGCTTTTCACTTAAATATTTACATGTATGAACTGTGCCTGAGAAGATTTTTGAATTTTCATCAGGAAAGTTAAACTGCAACACTTACAACATACAACATCATTGAGCTGGGTGTGTTATCATAATCCATGAGCAAACAAAGTTATGAGGCTGCAAATAAGGAACTTCTTAAATCCCTTGCCAGTCCTTTTCTTACTATGCAGAGAACTGTGCACTCAGAAAGAGTGAAGAGCAGAAAAGAGCAATGTATACTGTGTTGGATTTTCCAAGGAAACTGTCTGAGATCTACAGCAGGCACAAACTTAAATAAATATCAAAATTAAAGGAGATTTTAAAAAGTTCCAAGTGGTCAAAGAGTTAAAGTGCATTGTGACAGATTTCTTTTGGTCCCACAATGCATATAAAAGCATGTTTATAAATACCAAGTGGAAGGCCAATAGTCTACCAGCATTACATTTACCCTTCTTTGCAATATGGTTCTCAGGTACTCTGAAAGCTTTTTGAGCCATTGTCCTTTTAATTTTTTTTCCCTTTTACTTTTCTATTTTTATAATCCACCCTCAGACTAGATCACAAAATATTTTGGTTCTACATTTTTACAGCTTCCTTGTAACAAGGTATTATTGAACTTAATCCCAAAACCTGGCTTTCCCAAACAGCAGCATTAAAGAGCAGTTTGAGTGAGATAATGTGGCCCAACACAAAGAGGTGTAACAGTGCTGGGACTATGTCACCAAGGACCTTTTTAAAAAGTGGAGGCACAACATGGCAAAGACTGATACTCTGCATGAAAGAGTTTTGGGAGCAGTTGGTTTAACTTTGAAATGGAAACATGGCCACAAGTGTGTAACTTCATTGTGCTCACTGGTACATTGCAAGGGAAGAAATAGAACTGCTCAGAAGAAGTGGATTACCTCATCTCTGACAACAGTGACATCAATAGGAGAGACTGGCTTTAGCAAACCAGAGGAAATCTGAACCTATTCTCACTATAAGAACTTTCCATTCTTGGTTAATCTATCAGTTACACTACAGAGCCATCAAAATGAGTGAGTCAAACTCATGATTCCCATTAATTGAGATCTTGAGCTGCAGCTGGTAGGAAAACTGGGAAAGAAACAGCAAATTAGAAGGAAAGGCCAATGGAGAACTCCAAGAAATACCCATGAACACAGCAAGTCAGTGAAACAAGTTCAAGCAAGAATTTTATATTTATATATATAAGCAATGAGAAAATTGAGCTGCTGAAATGAAAGATGAGGAAAAAAGATATTAGTTTATTTTCATCTTACAAGTTAGTGGCACTGACTTTGAGGAATCTCTATTTTGAAAGCTAAGCGAGGAACACCAATTCAGTTATCAGATGAAGACTAAGTTATCAGTTACAGAAATTTATAGAATGTTACACTCCTAAAAATAATACATCAGTTGGAAGTTATCTGCTTCATATGAAAAACCAAGAACAAGGAGATTTAATAGATTTGATTATGCTGAGGCAAACATGTTGTTTTAAATAATTTGTGGAATTACTCTCCAAGGCCAGATGGCAAAGGGGATCACAGACTCCTAACTGAAAAAGATCTGCAGACAGCTTAAACTTATAGAAAGCTATTAAAATGTGAAAAAGACAGAATGAAACTGGAGCAGACTGACAATTTTGAAAACTAAACAACAGAATGGAACATTAATCTGGGTTAGGAGGGAAAAAAATTAAGGAGAAATCTGCATAATTAAACCAGACTTAATGTGAGGCAAGACCAACTGAAGCAGATGAAGACCTAAGCAATGTCCTGTCTTTGGAAACTTCCTGTAGCTCAAGCAGCAACTCAATTTTGCAAAAACCTGCAGGAGAAGTAGAACTTTTTATAGAGAAAAGGATATATGCCTGCTCTGCGCCGCAAAAAGGACTTTCTTCTATTGGCTCTGAAGCCTGCTGTGATATTTCTGCTCCCTGTTCCTAACAGTTTCCAAACCTTTGGATTTGTTGCAGATGTGCTCCTTTCTCTCCTACTCCAACTCCTAGTCTGGAAAAGCCTCTCCTGGCTGAGCTTTTCCTGTGCTGAAAGCAGCTGAGCACTCCCTCCAGAAGGTCTGCACGACCCAGTGCGACAGCCAGAACCAGGCCAACAGTTGGCTTCCTCCTTGGCTGTAGAGTCACACATTTGAAAAAATGTAACAGACTGTAGCACACAGCAGATAGTGAGCAAGCAGAACATGTGCACCATCCATGAAAATAACAAAAAGGGTAAGAGCCAGGTCCCCAAGGAGTTAACATATCTTATAAAATAATTTTTTTTTTAATATGTGTATGGAGTCAGAACTGAGAACAAGGATTATGACTAGAGTGTGATACTGTGCTTTAAAACACAGTTGAAGAAATTGCACCTTGAAGAGTCCCAAAAGAATGCAGGTTTGTTTTTATATACTAGAAAATGAGGTGGATTTTGGTTCCAAATTACCAGTTCTAATATCTATTGCAACTTTATTAGAGAATAGAGTTATTGAACATTTAATTTCAGAAATAAAACCCTCTCTTTGCAAGATATGACATGCCAGTTAAGAGATTGTCAGACAACATCATAATTTGCTTATTAAGAATGTAAAATATTAGCAAGAGAACATGATTTTTAGTTTATCTTAAGTTCATGGAATCCACAGTGCTTTAGCCTATGGAAAATAGTGGTCAAAATTTGTTAAAAAACACTTATAAACTTGGTGATTTTCACTTAAAAACAATGACGAATGTCTATGCAACTTGATTATAAATGAGAGCATCACCCTCAGAACCAGAACTGACAAATGTGAAAAGTTGTTTAATAGCAAGTTCAGAATTTTGAACTCAATAACTGGGTGTTTTGCTCAACTATAAGGCTGAGGCAAACACAGCAGTCCTGAAATGTCTTTAAATGCCTTACAAAAGTCAAAACATCTTGATACACCAGCCTTACAGCCCTGTGACAATCTATCTCCCAACAGCCAGAAAAAGGAGTGAAACAGCTACATCACCAAAGCTGTTTTATTGACATGATTGTTAATCAAAGACATCCCTGTAAAAAGTTAGGAGATACCTTGTTATTTTTTGAGAAATAAAAACCTGAGAAATATTCTGAACTTCCAAGGTCCAATACAAAACAGAAGGTTGAAAAGCAAGCACATTGGAAAATACCAAGGGAATGGAACAATGCAGGAGGAACTTGAGGAGCCAGACAGCTTTTGATACATGTGTGTATTGTCAGGGGGCTGATTTTTTTTCCTCCCATGAGGAAGAGAGAATTACTGGCCTTTTAGGAAGCCTGCAACCTCCCTTGCACAGTCTAGTTCAAAACAGTTGCTATGGAGTGGTGCTGTTGTAAAGGGAGACAGAACTCCCCGTTCCCACATATTTTCCTTTTAGGGGTTGTTATCCTCCTTGTTGTGTGAAAGTCTCGGAGCTGAGCGCTCTGATCTCTCACTAATAGCTCCACATTTACATTACACCTCCCAACCAGAGAAATAAAAATACCTTTGTGCAGGACAGCACTAATAAAACCAGATTTTCCTCAAGGCAGAATGGAGGGTGACTTTTACCTCCTTGGAAATGTGAAGAGTAATAAAAATATTTATATTTTTATATAAATAAAGTATCTGAACACTCAATACTGCTCCTGGTTTTAGTAACTAACCTTTTGATTGCCTGAGTGACCTCTGTTCTTGACCATAAATGAGTAATTTACTTCAGGTTGACAGCCTTAGTCAATTTAGAGGTAAAATTTATGTACTTGGATTTATGCTTTAAGCATATTTTTGAGTGTTGCCATAGCTAATGATGAGTAACACTCTTGAAGAGAGATAACACTCCTGTACCAGGATTTTCACTGAACTGTAGCAAAAGAGATCAGGATGAGGTAGGTATGGGGTGTGCATCCTTCTGGGATTTATCTGGAGTTACCCACTGCTGAATGGCAGTTCCTATGGTCACAGCTTTCTATGAAAATAACTATGGCTGAACAAGAGTTCATCCTCAAGTAAAGGGCAATAAACATGCTGAAATTTATTCTTCCTTATTCCTCAGATTTGGGATTTATCTATACAGTGTGTACACTAATACAGCTGGGATTTTTTCAGATATTTCTTAATGCACCTATAATCTGGAGACTTTTAACAATGGATTTCCAAAATTTTAAAACCTGTTTTCACATTTCTATTAAATCTTCCTCAGTAGGTGATAATGGTTTGGCTACACAGTACAGTATTAATTTTATTTTTTAACAGCTTCCTAGTTTTAAAAGATTTACAGTTACCTTTTCTTTCCTTGCAAGGATCTTTTCTCCTCTCTTTCAAATAGTTCTTTATTGTTTTGAAGTCTGGTCTTTCTGCTCCTTCTCTCCCATTTCCTCCTCATTTTTTTTAAAATTACTTTTTTAGTATTGACAATGAAGATAACATTTAATTAGGGTTTAGAAGAGAGAAAAGAATCCCAATGACTTGAACTTCGCCAAAACCTATTCATTTGCTCAAAAGTGTTACAGGACAGCAACCCTGTAGAAGTAAATCGGGGTCTTCTGAATGGTTCCCTCCACTCCTTCAGTACTACTTTCCTTTAATACTAACAATGTAACCTCTTGAAATGTTTAATATCATTTCAGTTTCCATAGGCAACTAATTCTCAAGGAATTTCAACCAAATCGTACATCTGAAACTAACACCAGAGCTTCTTGATTCACGTAAATTACTCCAAAATCACACATAAGAACAGTGTCTTAAAGTAATTTAAGAGTAATTTCTGCTACAGATTGTCAGAGAAAGCTGAAACACAAAATTGAAATATTTTCTTTTTAAGCTTTTAAGCATTTTTAATATGTGATGTGGAAATGTACATCAACAGATGGGACAGGAGCAAAATCTCCTGGTGCTACACCTGGCCCAGGTCTCCAGACTTGGTTACACACAGAGTGTGCCAGTGCTCTACCACATCCTACTTCCAACAGTTTATTTCATCTTAAACACCCATTCTATACCCCAGCACCAGTCAGAAAACATTCCTAGTATCCTTGATAACTGACCCCTGGGAAAAGCACGGCCCATGTAAGAGCTTTATTTCAGAGCTTTTGTCTCCCAGCTTCCATTATTTCACTGCCAGTATTGTCATCATCACTAAGAGATAGAGACCTTTTTAAAACAATCTGAATAACCTCTGTCTCAAATTCTTCTTTAGAACACAATGTATTCATCTCCTTTTTTAACATCTTTTCAGTTTTTAGCTAAGTATTCATTTAAAATGTGTGTACTGTCTGGAATTAAATTAGAGAGAGAAAAGGGCATTTAGAGATGACTGAAAATGTACCTCTCAAGCTGTTTCTTTTTCCATTTCCCAGCTAGTCTTGCTGAAAAGGTGGTTAGAAGATCTTATTTTATAGGCAAACATTATTTTTTCTATTTCAGTACAGTTCTTTGTGGGTCCATCATGCTGCACTTGGTGAGCTTGAGGAAATTCAGAGCTGCACTTAAACACAGGCGATCTGGGTGTGCAGTGGACAGCATTTTCTGCATGTTTACTTCTATTTTTATTAATTGTTCTCTACTAGGTGCAGAATGCACTGTAGCAGTGGCTGCAGTAAACAAAGCAGCTCTCACTGTGCAGCACACGAGCAGGATTCCTGAGGGGGAAAGCCATGCCAGTATTCCAGTCCCTGGTGGGATCAGGACAACAGACCAGGCAGGACTTCAAACTACTTATTGAGAGACCCACAGAATTAAACTGATATGACTCAATATCTGTGCTATGTGCGTTGCTAGGGATTTTTATTCTGGAATTAACCTGATCTAAACTGGGGCTGTATATGGAGCCTGGCACAACCACTGAGCTTGGTTGGAAGTCCAAAGCTGGCTGTGTTTCCCAGTAATTTTCTAGGCCTTCTCTCCTATATCCTTGCTTTTTCTCCTTCAAACAAGATCTAATCTTCTGGATGTGCATGTCATGAAGCTGCTCTCCCAGGGACTTCATCTTTGCTCCAGAATTACTTGGGAATTTTACACTTTTACAGTGTTGTTGAACAAAATATTAGCACCAGGACAGGCTGGGGCAGGACAGCATTAGAACAAAGTCAGTGTAATAAATAGGACTAAAAGGAGAGATTTAATTTGCCTATAGATGCAAAGCACTATTTCTGCTGTAGTGAGGCAGCAAAGCAAGCAGTACTCCCGAGGCACCATTCCATGACACGTTTGGAAAGCTTTTCCTGAAATATCCTACACCATCAAAGTTAAAATATTTTCACTCCCATAAATCTCTTCACAAAAGGTAATACCAATAAGGCTTGCTTGACTTGCAGCAATCCAGGATGACACATCATGCCCTAGATCAGGCAAGAATTTCAACATCTCCCAGAGCTCAAGTCAAAATCTAAGTCTCCAGGTTATAATCACACATACACATACTTCTATTCTTCCTGAGCACTGTTCTTCACCTGGAAATACTGTCAGCTTCAGCAGGCTCTAGAGATAAGCCAGTTCTATCGAGTAGGGACTGACATCTCAGGAATACCCTAATTATAACAAGGTTTTGCATGTTATATTTAAGAGACATTTTTGTATAATCATTTACTAGTTAAGACAATAAGGAATATAATTAATAGCTATATGGCAAGATTTCTGCAATTTGTAATTCCCTAATTGCTATTTTGGATTTCTAACTGAACATCAAAATGTCATCATCTAGTGGCACCAAACACAGAACACTTAAAATGTCAGTGAGCAAAGAAAATTACTTCAGAGAATGGGGTTCAAGAAGTACAGATCTGTGATTTAAAATGTACAGTTCCTGATGGCATGAATTACATTATGCAGAAACAGCTCTTCTCAGTGCTGTATACTCAGGATTAGAGACTGCAAAACGCCTTTTTCAGAATCACAGCTCTCCACTTCCCCTGCTGAGATGTCAGATAGACTTGGGCTAAATTTGATGGCAAGTGTTCCAGGTCCCGTCTGTCAGGTTCTCCCATGCTTAATGAGCAGCACACTGATGAAAATACTGTGTAAACAATGAAACAGCACATCAAAGAGGTGTAAATGAACTTGCTTCTGCAGGATTTTCAGTCAGAGCAGGGTTTGGGACTTCTAGGCAGGCCTGCAAAGCCCTGCTGTGTCCCTAGAACATAATTGGCTCCTGAGAGCAACAGCATATATGAGGCACAGTAAAACAGTTTAGGAAGGTCTTTCAATAAACTTTCTATAAATGCAACTCATTCATTTTAATATGAAGCCTGTGGTTCCAGTGGGTGGGCTGTAAGAAAGAGCTGTCTAAGCCCTTGCTCACTTTATTTCCTGTAAGTAACGCCATCAGTGCCGGTACGGTACTCGACTGCTTTGGACAAAAGAACACACAAAGAACATCAAATATTCTTTTGTGCATGGATGTATAGCTGTCTCCTAAATCTCCATTCCCCAAAATCACCACTCAGAAGGACAGGTGCAGCACAAAGGCTCCCAAGCAGCGAAGAAGGGAACCCCACAGCTCTTGGAAAGATTATATTTTCAAGAATGCTGACAGGTTGATCAGCTTGTAGAATGCCTGGGCCACCCTTCCAGGCTTCAGTGACTTAGTGCACCTAATGAGTTATGGATTTTAAGTTATTTTTCAGCTTTACAGTGGCTGGGTTAGTCCCTGGCTTCCCAGCTGAGGCTACAAAACAGCACAAAATAATGGTAATTTGTGATCCAGGCAGGCAGTGCTCATTTGTGCTCCCCCAAGCACCCATGTATGCACTGTACCAGGGAGCCTGCACAGGTACCACTGTTTATATCCAGGGGCTCAATTCACGCTGTTTATTGTGCTGAAGCAGGTTTTAATTGACACACCTACAGAACAAAACACTTTTCCATTACTATACTTATTTTATATTAGTCTAGGAGAGAGATCACTGAGTTTGCTTTATGATATGTACAGTGCAGTACACGATTTCACTGCTGAAGAGGCTCACCGTACATTTCAGGGAGTTGTCCTCTAGATTAGAAAGGAATAGGTCAATGCAATGCTCAGATTAACTGCTTTAAAAATAGTGTTTAAATAGAAGCTACAGAGGAAAAAATCTCACATTTACTTTGGGAAAAGAAAAAGAAAAAAAAAAGAGTAAACATCACAGATTTATTTCTAGCTAATGTCTTTAGTTAGATTAGCATTGACATTAGAACCATGGATAAATAGCAAAAAGATTTAAGTTCTGGAATGACAGACCAGTCAATCAAAATTAACTGAAAAGAAAACAAAACTTTATTAGTAAATAAACACATCACCTAGGAGAGTATGCTACCACTTCAAAGATTACAGATGTTTCTAGCAAGACAATTAGCCCAGCTGTTTTCCTGTTCAGATCACTGACTTTTTTTATGACTGTACACATTGCAAGTGGTCAGAGAGGAATCCCAGGGCACCTGTTCTGCAGCTATTTTTGCATTGTTTCAGCCTCATCCATAAGGAGGAAAATTGGTCTCATCATAGTCCTTTTCTGTTTGAAAGGATCGTCTTTCACTGTGGGGAAAAATCTCTCTTGTTGAATAAGAGCATCCATCATAGTTTAAACAGAATTTCAGGAATGACAGGTACCTTATTTAGATAAGGTGACACATTACTGCTTCCTCTTTCTTCCTTTTTCTTATACAGTAAGATCTATATGGAGAGTAAATTACTCTATCACACCAAGTAAGTATCAAAGTCAAGCTCCATTTTCTGAGTTTCCTATTCCACATCCCCTTGAATTGCTCATCTAGCTGTTTGAAGGACATCTGAAGTGGATTTCTGGTTCCACTGCTCTTAGTATCAAATATTTCTGTTGGCTATGCTGAGTGATAAAGCTTACTGAAATCCTTTTTCCTAGGAGAAGGTTACTGGCAGGAACTGGATTGCTACTGAATTGCTGTTACTGCCTGTTAAGAACGGGGACTTCAAAAAAAATGAAACAGCTATAAATATCACCAATTGAAAATACTTTTTACATGCCTTCCAGATTGCTTTAAATTGTTTTCTCTAAAACTGAAAAAGATTAATGCACTGAATAGAAATTAAGGCATTTAGATGTCTTTGAAGCCTTTATTGCCATGACCAGTGCACTGTGAGGCAAAGGCCACCTCAGCCATGGGATTTAGCCCCAAAGTAGGGCAGTGCAGCACTAGCTGCAGGACCTCCTTGTTCTCAAACCTGACACCTGTTTGTCACCTCTCTACTTTTACAGCTATTCTGGAGGTGAACTGCTAAACACGACCTAGATGGGCAAGACTGGAAATCACAGAAGAAGAGCTTTCACTGACTGCAGGAACACAAACTGTTAAATGAGGCCAATGATATTGTGTACATCCTTTTGTATGGGAAAGCTGAGAATTACATGGATCCTGGTGGGAAAGGCCTTACCTGGCAGGCTTCAAAGACAATGTTTGACATCCTCTGGGTAACTTGGCTCCTATCTGCTACAATGGGTACTACTAATGGTGTGAATCAGTAAGCTTGGAAATGTAAACATGAAATTAACTTTAGCGTAGTGAAATTAACTTTACCAGGAAACGGACTCAGCATTATATGCAATCAAAAAAGCCTGAACAGTTACACTCATTGCCCCTCTACAAAAATCAAAGTTATTACCCTATGGAAAGGGTGGACTGAAACAGAAATACATCTGTTCCATAAAGCTTTGATGAAAGACACACTCAAGATCCCTGGAGGTGATTTATAGAGGATACATGGGGATGGGGAGAAGACTGAGAATTAAACACTACCTCAAATAAGGATTTAGCTGCAGACTGAGCAGACCTCAAGTAAGTGCCATGCCAGCTTAGAGAAGTAACACACTGCTGTAAAGCCCCTTGGCCCCTATTATTGGAGTCCACTGCACCTTCTCATCTGGCTTATCTTCAGCAAACCTATAGGAAAGCCTTAGGAGCTATGAAAAACACCTCTCAGTGGTCCTTGGGTGCTTCCCACAAAAATCCTTCATACATCCTGCAGGAGTAATTCCTTTCATCCAAGTACAATTTACTCACAGAACAAAAATCAATTTTTATCAGTACTTTGCAAAGGGGTACATGGACTGGAAAGGAGATAATACAGACACATGGCTGATCCAGGGAAGCAGAGGTAGGAGAAATATTTAGATTAAAAAAAAGGCTTTGCATCCCATTGACAATGCCTAAAGTGCAAAGGCAGGGAGCACAGTCACACTGAATGCACATGCCATTATGGAAAAGGAGCAGACACTCATAATGTGCAAGATGGAAAGCACATGGATCCAAAATGCTGGATTGACAGAGAGCACAAGTCAGCAAGTTTCAGAGAAGGAAAGATGAGGTACCCGAGTCACAGCTTCAGCTGTGGAATGAATCATGACTTGCAATAAAGAATCTGATGGGCAGAGTGGGCTTGCAAGAGCTTAGGGAAGGAGCAGAGGTAGGCATCTGTTTTGTTGGTTCCCCAGCTGCCAAAACAATTTTCTTATACACCTGTTGTGACCATCCTGAATCCATGTACTTGCAAGGATGACCAACATGTATGTGAATGTCTAAGGCCTGGGGATGGAAACATTTGAAGCTGTATTTAAATACTGGAAGGAAATAAGCCAAATATGAGCCTTCTGTACCTTTTGCAAGTATATGCACATTTTTTTTCTGCTCGTATGTGCACTGCAGGCTTTACTGGAATGGGTCCTAAACCAGCCTAAATTGTCTTGTCATGATTTAGTTTCTGCCCTCAGAGACTAGGAGATGAATAATGCAGGACATAGCAGGAGCTCCCTGAGCCTTTGGCCACAGGAGGATGCACTGGGCAGGTGAGGAGGGCAATTACAGACTGGGTGGAATTGGGAACATTTGGCAGCAGGGGGAACCAGAAGTGACTTGATAGCAAAGAAAAGAAGGATATCAATGGATACAGAAGTACAAATTTTCTCAGGAAGCCTTTAGCATGTCAATTATAGCTGACAATTAACACCCCTACTCAGCCAGTCAATCTACAGGGATTTCACAAGCTGCCCCTATTTGTGGCAGGATAAAAGGAAGAGACAAATAAAGGAATAGGCAGTGACTTATTTTTGCACCCATTGCTGTTGGACTTCTTTTGCACAGTTTATCAGCAATCTTAACAGAGAAAGAGAGGTTGCGGTAAGAATCCTAATTCCAACAAATGTTTTAAATTATTTACAAAAATAATTTTAATTCATGTTTGTCATGCTTCCTGACTAGAAAGGTATGAAGGCTGTCTTCAGGACAACTCAAAAATGAACTCTAAGACTTTTCTATAAATGACATTTCTATAAATCCAGCTCAAGAGCAGAGAGAGGTAATAAACAGTTAAGGAGCCTGGTTCACCGGGCTTCTTCTATGTTTCATTCCCCAAAAATACTCACCATTAAAATGTTTTAGCTGAGATTTTCAAAGCAGTGTGGGCAAATTCTCTGCACATCTCACATTAATTAACAGCAAGTGTGTGGGTAATTCCCTGTAGTACTTTGATAATGTCAGCTTTTTTTTTTTTATACCCATTTAGCATATCCACGTGGAATAGGATGGAGGAAGTGTGTACCGTGGTTCCAAACTGCACCTCAATAAAAAATGCCATTTTGTTCTGACCTTATGAGCCTCTGATCTGTTCCAACAGAGGGAATCTGATCAGCTATTTTGGGCAGATCCAAAAGCAGGAAATAAATGTGCCCCATTATCATGGTGATCTGAGCCTAGTCAAGTATCTCATAGAAATATTTTTCTGTTTAGAGGGCTTGGGGGAAGGTGAGGGGAATAAACCTTTCTGTTTACTCTTAGCTTCAGAAAAACCCACTGGGAGGGACTGCACAATTAACATATTAATGAAGACTGGCCTCAGATGTGATGCCTGAAAGCAATTATGGGCAAATTAAGAATATAAATGCAAGACAACAAACTCATGCCTGTTTGGGATAGAAGGAACATAAGCTGCTCACCACTGAAACAAGAATATACATTTTTCCTTTTCCATTGGGAAGGAATCCTATCTTGCTTGGCTTGGAAAAGGCAGCATTGGTAACATTCACCATACCAACTGCAAAAGACCAATATTACAGTGATACCACTGCTGCTTTATACAATGATTGCTGAGCTGGATGTTAAAGTACAGACACTTAAAACCTGGAAGTGTGGAAAGCCTGAAAGTCTCTACTCAGCTAAAGTGGAGGAAATAAGTAATTTTAATTTTCCAATATTGATTTCTGTACATTGACATGATTGAATTGAATCTTATGGTCATAATTTTTCTGTGGGTTTTTTTTTGTTTGTTTGTTTTTTGGTTTGTTTTTTTTTTTTTTTGAGGGAGGGATGTCAGTCACAAACAATAAGTACTTGCATTAAGTCTTAAATACATTAATGCTGATAAAATTCAAACTAGCATTACAAAATATCAAATTGAGGAGGGTGTAAATGCCTCCAGCACAAGAGACTCTGATTTTCTATTCCTCATTAGCACCAGGTGAAGGCTACAAAAGAACTGGCTGGAAAGCAGGATTTCCATTCATTCCTGATTTTGTTTTACTCTTCTAGGTTACAGTCCAATTCAGGCCAAAAACTAACATGTGCTAAATTCCCCAGGCCCCGCAACCACTTAGTGATATTGATGTTCCTGTCAGCTTTCATGACCAGAGCAAAGATGACAATTTAGCTGAGGAGCAACAGGAAATGATGGCTCTGAGGCTCCAGCAGCAGAAGACTGACCAAAGTCTGAAGCCCTGGCAGCTGCCTTAAGCATCCATACCCCTTAAGGCAAATCTTCAGAAATCCAGGCACTCTTCACCTGGCACCCTGTCCCAGGCTTGGCAAGTGCTCTCATGGACATTAAGAATGAAATATTTGGGGCTTAACAAAAAGGCATTTTTATATGAAAGTAGTCAGCCAGCTCTGTTATCAAAAGCCTTTACAACTAAAACCAAAGCTGAATACAAAAAAAAACTTGGAGGCAGGGAAAGCACATTTTTGAACACTTAGACTTCTCTCTAAAACATTTTAACACACATGAATGAAAGCCACCAAACAGTGCCACAGGAGATGCATTTTTAGAAAGCAAAGGCAGTGGAAAGTTGTCTTCCCATGCCAGAAAAACAAAAGAAGGTACAATTAGATGAACTAGTTTAGTTATTAACAAAATCACTAATATTTCACTGACTAGATGTAGAACATCTAGTTCTATTGCTGTCTATTCTTACTACCTATAGTTGTCTCTTCTTATTGCTTTCTGCTGAAAAAGACAAGGAGGAAGCTTGCAGAAGCCTCCTTCCTTGAGATCAGTTCCTGTAAAACTACCTAAAAGATGAGCCTCTAGATCAATGTGGGTTTTTTAATTACTCCTCTATTTTAAACTACTATAAACAATGTACCTTAAAGGCCAGGTAACTGTGGTATCTATTGCCCCTTAATGTATTTTGCCAAAGCTAAACCTACAAGCCCAGAAATTCCTTTGCTGAGCTTTGACAACCTTGGCCCTATTCCTCGAACGGTCCTTTGGAAAATCATCAGATGCTAGGCCATCTATGGAACACATTCCCAGCAGGAGCTCCTGGGTCAGCCCCAAACCTGCCTGTTAACAACCCCCTGCTTGGTTCCCACATCTTTGTCTGTATCTTATTACAGCTAACAGACAACACTCTCAGCATTTTTGCCAGTGAAGGTTTAAGGTTTTCTTTGCCAGAGTGTCCCTGCCTGTGATTTTTCATTGAGCCACAAAATCTTGTTTTCCAATATATCTGCTATTGACACTAGCAAGTCAAATATATTCTTTTCTGTGCAGGGTTACTGAGATACCTTTTTTTTTAAGTTACTACATCTTATTTTTGCCAGCGGAGATTCCAGCATTCCTCTTCCTGCTGCCGTGCAGCCTGTGAATCAGAATTGCCAACAGGGTCTCTGCTCCCTACTGCTTTGCTCAAAGATCTCCACAGCCAGGAGAAACCCCCTGATGCTGAAGTGGTTTTCTATGTAAGTGTAACACAACCTCCCACTGGATGGCTACTGGGGAGCCTGGCAGCACAGCATCAAGGAGCCAAAGCATGTACCTAACTTGGAGATCCAGAGGCAGACAGCTCACTCAAAAATCTTATTGCCTCTGACAGGCTGCAGAACTATTTGATTCATTTGTTTGGAGTTTATGGCATGTGCTGCATGTGCTGCCTCCAGGTATAAAAAGGTGCAGCCAGGCAATAGGGAGGAATCTGCCTGTTCACCTCAGATACCCTGGGTCAGGCAGTGTCTTCCAGAGGGAGGAGAGACTGTCTACCCCAAGAGCAACACACGAACACAGAGGGAAAACACAGGCAGGGATGAGCCAAGTGACTTGAAAAATGGGATTGCACTGAGGGTAGCAAAAAACATGCTAAAACATTCCTGAGAAGCAAGAGAGAGACACTTAGGATGCAGGAAACTGTAACCTTCCCTGCAGGGACCCAGCTACATGTGAAGCAACCCACAACTTGCACAACCTGGGCTCAAACTTCCAAGGAACCAGCTGTTATAAAGTATGCAGAAAAAAGCCATTAAAAGGTCAGCCAGGAAGAGGTAAAACTTCAGGCAGAGATTAGATTGTTGAGACAGGGATAGATTGCAGTTCAAGACAGAAAAACACCAATGTGAAGTCCTATAGAAAAAAACAGTTGAAGGATGGTCATTTCTTGATCCTGAAGATCAGTCCCTTGAAGAAAGCCACAGATTTTGACCATTTCTAGCCTGACAACTGCATGGCAATAAAGACATCAAAGGTGGTGAGCAAATTAAGGCCCACCTTTTAGTTAACAGTTAGATCTATCAGTTATATTACCTGTTCCTTCTGTGGTTTTAGCTACCACATTGCCTACCTTTGCCCTTGGTAAAAGTTGCCCAGAGTGATTCAAAGTCTCAGAAAGTTGTTTGGCCAGAAAACAGAGCTAGAAGCAAGGACATGTCCAGCCATGACACAATGAGGAAAGAACTTGTTAAAATTTATTTCATCTGTGGAGCAAAGTATATGATTTTTCTCTATATAAACATCCTCTTTATATATATTGTTCAGGGTTTTTTTTTTTTGGTCTACTAAGACTCCATTTTATTAATTGGAGGCATCTGATGTCTTTTAGTTTCCTCCCTGCAAGAAAAGGAAGGTGGGATCTTTTCACCTCAAGGCTTCTGGCAATATCAAGTTTCTGTGGCACAGTTGCCAAGTTTGTGCCTTTTTCCCCCCCTTGTACATGAATGTAAGGACTTAATGTTTCTCACAGGTCTGCTGTTACTTAGTTTTGTGACAACCTCAAAATTAAAGAAAAATATGGTGCCAGGGTAGAATCTGACTGGCTCAAATCACTTCATGTCCACTGGCAGCTTCCTGTGAAATTCTGTGCTTTAGCAGAGTAGGATTAGAGCTGTCTGTAAGTTTTTCATACTGAAAATACTCCTATACATCAAATATATCACTGGAGTTATGAAAGTAAACCAAGAATATATTTGCAATGACAGGTAAATACATATATCTATATAAATGAAGCAGAAAAATAGAAATAACCTTAGCAAGCAGCTATATTCCATGGTTGTGTACATAGCATTATATACTCAGGCTTTGGAGCTGAGAAAAAAGTGGTTTGCATCAAAAGTTTCTGCAATTGTGAATTATAATTGTGCATGATAATACGAGTTACTAGGATCAGCCAACAAGGTTTCTGTTCCCTTTTTTTGCACCAGGTGGAAATGAACAATTGCTTTATTTGTTACCAATTTAGGAACAGTAGGTAAGTAATTATGTCTCAGCAGCCTATTGATTCACCCTTTGGGGACACACAGAGAAGACTCCAGGCCTGGCATCTGTCAGAACGAGCTTTCAAGGCAATGGGGAGAAGGCGGCGCTTGAGCCTCTTCTCCCAAGGAACCCCAGGATGTGACACACCACATCCCTCACCGTCCCCTCTCTGTCACCTCCCTTGTGTCAGCAGCATGTTCACACAGCTCTGGGGAGGGGAACACCTCTGTGACTGTGGGACTGCCCCCAGCTGTGGCTGTCCTCACATGCACAGGGTGGGAACCGAGGGGTTTTCTGCTCCCTTAGGCACCCTGCCTAACTACTAACGCTGACTTGCTGAAACACCTTCCTCAAACCCAGCTCATCCCTTTTCCTTCTTCTGCTGCAGCACAATCTGACAGGGGAAACAGCCTGACAAGGGATGCACTCCTTACCTCCTGCTCACACAGTGCTTGTTTGTGAAGAAGACTGAAGAAAAACTATGAAAAAATAAAATTTGAGGGAAAAAAACCCCAAACTTTTCCTAGCATATACTTATAGGCCATGGGAGTGCAATGCCACTGATGTAGTTCCCAGAAGCAGTAAATTTGGAGTAGGTCAGTAGGGCTTAGAGATAAACTCCTTGCCTGCTGTAAGATATATATCTGTTTATTAAAAAATACAATATACTGTCAATCTCTCTACTGAAATAAGTTATAAAGCATTTTAAGTATCTCTACACTGAAATCTAGGGTGGCAAAAGACAAGGCTGGGGTTGGTCCTGCTCCTATCAAGTCTTAAACAACACTGAGATGTTTGAGAAATCATGTGTTGATCTGAAGCCCTGGCAATCCCAGCAGTTGTTATGACAGATGGGACACATGAGCCATGGTCCCAGGAAGAGCTCTGGGACTGTCAGATGCAGAAGCTTTGAACTCAGAATGCCCTGTAGCTCTCAGTGCCTGAATGCCCCCCAGCTTCCCGAAGAAATCTAGTCCCTGAATTGTGCAGAGAATTAAAATATTTTAATTACATAATTGTCTCTCTCTAACCTAAAAGTGGCCATTTATCACAGTACATAAATACAAACTTACATGAACTAGCAAGTTCTTACAGCATTAAACATAAAAATTATAAAGAATCAGCTCACTGACATTAACATTTTCTTATCCCTATAGATTTTCCCCCCAGCACAAAACTTTAGAGGGTAAATGACAGCAGAGGTATTTGCTGTAAAATAAAATATATATTTAAGAGTGATACAGACACTACACTACTGGATCAAGCAAAAATACAGTTGATTTTAAAGCAACTTTCATCCAAAAGTAATGATAAGTCTAGAGTTAGGAAGTTTACACACTTAATTTAAAATATATTTTTCATCTTCAAGTTTTGCATAAAAATTCTTGAATTAATTTATATTTGGTCTGGATTAAAGTTATTTCACATTTATATTGTAATTTTCAGCTGATGGCAGTACTTTCAATGGAAAAACACAAAGAAAGCACAAAAGATTGTTGATGAAAAAGATGACTGCATGAATTACAGCCTTCATGAGAAGGCTGAAAAGATCTGGTCCGTCTGTAGCTTCTTGGTACAAGTAAGAGACAGAAGAAGAGTGTAAGAAGGCATGTTCCCAACTGTCTGTCATCTGGATTTACTTCCAGTGGTGAAGAAAACAAATTGTCTTTGTGCTTTGGGGCATCATTTGTCACGGGCTGTTATCGAAAGAAACATTTCCTGCTTCAGGAACACCTTAATACAGAGTAAAGGTCTTTAAAAAAATAAAAAAACTAGTTGAGAGAAATGTCTGTGATGAGCAAACTGAAACAAAAACTAAATTCTTGTTCACATTATTAAAAATCTCTGAAAAAAACCCTCACAATGCAAGCTTGATACTGGCTGTAATTGCCAAAGCCCACAAATTTGAAAAACTGCATGAAAAGATAAGAGTTCCTAAGACAAATTTGGTGCTCCTTACATGATTTGTTATGTTGTTACTTAAACCATTCACGATGGAATTATCAATATGCAGCCACGTGGGACATGTGAAACACAGGAACATCCCATAACAATGATGATAAATACTGACATCACTGATCTGCCACTTGTGCACTTTCTGATTTTCAAAGGCAAGATGTGCAAGATGTGCAATAATGGGAAGGAAACTAACTTCATTTGTTTCCTGGGGTAGCTGGTGAATGGAGAAGGAGGGTGGGTTCTCCTGTGAGGGAGCATGAGCAGCGCTCAGGGAGCACAGGGAACTCAAAGGGCAGTGCCAGTGCTAAATTCACTTCCTCTCTGTAGCATCCTTCACAATCTGCCAGTTGCCCCAGATTCCCCATCAATCTGAAAGTCATCCCAGATCAGGGTGAAAAGGTGGAAAATGTAATTAAGGCACAAGTGACACACTCACTTTAGTTTCCAGTTCTGTTCAGTGAAGTGGGAAGTGATTACAATCTTCTCCAAGCACAAGTAAGAGAGCTCCCATGTGGAAAGGTGTTGACTTGTCCCTTGCCAGTTCTGCTTTATCTTTTTCTAAGGTAAAGCTTTCCATGGTTATTTTGGATCTGAAGGTGGAGATTGCTTTAGGAATGACTTGTGGCCATGGAGACCAGTCAATTAACTTGCTTGCACATCTCAATGAACTGAGAATGCATAAGAAAACAAAACTGAATGTTACCCTTTTAAATACTTGTGACAAGTGTTAAAGGCAGTGCAATTTCTAAAGCAAAAAGGAAACAGGGAAAACAATGCCAAATACTAAATCCCTCCTTAAAAAGAAATTTAAAGTTCAGCCCTACATAACTACTGATTGTGGTGTATGAGATATGTACAAATGAATATTTGGGCACTGAATTTAATTGATACTATACTGACAGTGAAAAATCAGAGTTGGATCAGGGGTCCAATTTTCACAAAGACATTTTGTCACCTGGCTTCACAGCAGAAGGAAAAAAGCTTTTGATAGAACTGTCAGGTGATGATGAACTCAAGTTCAAATCCAACAAAGCGTAGCTTAGCAACTTTCTGTGATGAAGGAATGAATTTAGTCTGGTGTCTGACTGAACCCTTATGCTCCACATTTCTCTGCAAGAGTGGCTTTCTCTGCCTTATTCACCACTGAAAATAAGTAAACCAGACTTTTAACTGAAGCTTACCAATATCTCAAATGACAAAAAGCAACTGTGGAGCAAGCGCACACTTCCTGCCAGTGCCAGCCTTTGATTTCCCCAGGTGCTACTTTAAATCATAGCTTTTCTCTTCATTTGAATTTTGTCAAGAGTGAGCAAGGTGAACTTTGGTGTCTGCTCACCGATACCGCACTGAAGAATGGGCAGGAAGCTCAAAACAAATTAAATAACTTGAAAAGGCAAATCACTGTTGCAGCTCAGCAGCGTAGTGCAAGAGAGCAAGTCATTTATAGCATTTTGATTGTTTCTTATAATTTAAAGCAACTTGGAAAGCATTAATAATAATGCTTGCTTCATTGAGATTCCCTTTGATATATTGTCTTGTACCTGCAATGTTTAATAGGGATGTTATAAATTGAACAGTTTAGGCTTTCTCTGGCACTTATTTTAGTAGAGAGCATGGAAGCACAAGTCTGATAAAGGCATAAAAGTGAAAGGAAATGAGAGACAAGTTTCAAGGAGACAGAACAAAGCAAAAAAAGTTTGGGAGCTGCTCCTTTAGAAGACATTCCTTATCCTTTATGACTCACTCCAGCTCTTTCATTTCACATTTAATACTAGAATGGGAAAAGGCAGAATGCCTAATTTTGTCCTGTATTTTGAACAGGGTCTGGCTGGAAGAGTTGGATTGTAATTCTTTACATACACAAGGGGTGTCAAAATAGCCAGATGTTTAGGTAACAGGGAATATGCAGTTAATTGTACCTGCAAAGAGGAACCCCCATGGCAACCCCCCCTGGAAAACTGCCTTAGGGGAGGACACATGCAGGTGTTTGTGCTGCAGGACAGGTGGCAGCTGCACGAGGGGCCATTTGCAAGTGCAGCTGCCATCCCACCACTTGGCCTGAGCACAGAGCAGGAGCTGCAAGCACAAGCCACAGATCTCAGTTCAGAGAGGGACACCTGGGGTACAGGTAACAGTGCCTTCCTTGAGGGAGAGTTTTAAACCATTATGGAATGACATTACGGGATAACCCTGAATTACAATGATTACCTGCTGGCAGATGCAGCAAGGGATGCTGCAGAGGTAACCAAAATGATCTCTTCTTACTGCTTTTACTGTGCAGAGTTGTGGTAAGTTCTCTTCCTTGGGCTTTTAAAGCAATTTCAGATCCAAAGACAGACACCAGGGAGGAACAAACCAGAGCTAGATTTTCATCCAGGTTTGGTGTCCGTTTTTGAGCAGACAGTGTTTCAAACTAGGAAACAGTGAATGGGAAAAAGTAGGACCATGAAAACAGGAAGGTATTAAATTGTTTGTACTGGAAAAAATGTCTGTCAGCTGTTGAAGAGGTAAGGAGGCCCTTTAAAAGTAAGTTTGCCAAAACAAAAGTAGAGTTCAGCCCAGAACAGTGTAAAGAAAATTTCTCTTGGGGAAATAGAAAGAAAAAAAGACAGGAAAGACCTAATTAAAAGAGAAGGTCTTGCAGTAAATAAATGATTAAACTTGCTTCAAAAGTGTGTAGAAACATGATTCTCTGAGAAGAATGCTAGAGTTACAGTGTAGGAAAAATCCCCCACAAAATTGTTAATTTTTTTGGTTTTTTGATGGAGAGTAGTAGCGAAATCCTACTGTTTTATAAACAGAACATTAAAGCACAGATATGCCTGCCTAATCAGTTACATCAGAATCCCCATGGCTTTCAGGAGACACCTATATTAGTTTATATTAAAAAAAATCCAATAAAAATAAGTTTATTATTTCCATTTTGGAGATATCTTCTCTCTCTACAGTAAGAAGACTGCATTGCCTTCATTTCAGAAGTAATTTTACATGCAAACCACAGTATTGAATCAGTATCATATTAAAGCACATGAATAAAGGTACCAGTGGGAAACCAAATTAAGCCAGCACTTAAATGCTTTCTTAAATTATATTTCCTATTGCAATTCCCCTACTCCACTAAGTTGACTTGAAAGTTCTGAACAAGCATTTATTCTGTAGGGTACCCAGCTAGGCTGAATAGAAACCCCAAGACTATTGAGTTCCCTCTTGAGAAAACTTAAGAGTGACAGGAAAAAATATGGAGTGGGAGGCTACAAAAATACAATTCCAAGAACACATCAAAGAAAAAAAAAAGTCACAGATGAAAATGTAGATTAATACGTAGGCATCTTAAGAGAATAGTTACAATTAGGTAAGGAAGAAGGAGCAGAGGAACCAAGTTTTTTGTTTCATTTTGTGGATTTTTGAAGGCTTATAATTATATGAAAAGCATAGTTGATATTTAATGAGTTGCAACCGGTTGCATTATTTTAATTAGTTTATGGCGATAAGGAGGAATCCAAAGCAGACAGCTGTGAAGATTTGTTATTTTAATTAGCTAAGCAGACAGGAAAATCAAGAAGAGTCTTGATCCACCACAGCAGACTCTGTTCAGCAGGGCCATGTGGGAAAAGAACCTCAGCAGCAACACATCATGACTTCTGTACTAAAAAAGGGGCTTGTTGGCTGTTTTAGACAGGGAAAACACTCCAAATAAATAGCAGCCACTTCACATGAGCAAAGCATTTCTGAGAGGCCAAAACAATAAGCATGACAAAGAGCTACAAAGACCAGAGCTATCAAGATTATTACAGCCTAGCAGCCAGCTGGACATGTTTGCAGTGTGTTACTTACAGATTTATAACCTAGAATAATTATTGATTAAAACTTTATCTGATTTGTTCTGGGGCTTAGGGATAAAATAGGTACTCTTCAGTCAAAAAAGTTTAGGGCTTCTGAGAAGTAAATTGGATTAAGGGTAAGAATAACCAGCTCCTTTTAAAAAGCTGCTGAGTATTTCCACACCAGTCACATGGACAGATCAATTAATGAAACAAATTTATGTCAGAATTCAAAATGTTGTAAGCAAGAATACAGTTGTTGGTATCTCTGGAAACTAAATTAGACATGAAAAAAGGTTTCTTATACATCATTCATCACCTTGTCTTCGTTCTTGTCTGGATCTGCTGGGAGAAATGCACCTTGATTTATCTTATCTGACCAATAACCTCAAAATTTGTTCCCTAGCAGCTGCTGGGCCGCTTGTAGCAGTCTGAGTGACTCTGTGACTTGCACAGTGACCTTTAGGTAGGTAAAAGTCTGACCTCTCAAGCTAAGCCCAGGTTCACACCTTGTCCCTGAGTTTGAAAATAACCAGTTATTTCTGACTCTGTTCACATTCTCCACATACATTTTCAATCCTACTTAAAGATAAGTTATTACTATACACAAATTACAGCACATAGACTTATGAGTTAATAATTTACTTGTCTAGCTGGGGAATTTTCCTTTTAGTGCATTATAGATGAACCACAGACAAATTCAGTACTTTCTTGAATTAAGCTCATCTAGCCAATCTAATTCTGAATATATCAAGCAGTGCTGTTCTCTGTGGGGACAATTCAGAATGAAGTGTGCTTCGGTGAAAGGAAGATTGTCAAGTATTACCCAAGATTGAATAGAAATTTATAAAAGATGCCAACACCAACAGTAGCATAGTTTGGATTACTAATCTCTGCTTTTTCACAACAAACATTATTGGGTTTTTTGGCCAAAATATTATTGGGTTTTTTTGGCTGCTACAAAAAGATCATTGGTCCTTCACAGAAATTAAGGAGAATCTGTAACACAAAAATGTTTAAATAAGAGTCAACACAGTCAGCTTTAAAATAAGCTGTTTTTTCCCTTATATTCAGGGATTAGTGAATCAACAATTAGATGACTTAAGACTGACAATGGCACACAAACACTTTCCTTCCTGGAGGGTGTTAATGTTAACAATGCACCATTTTAGGCACGGGGCAGCCTTGCTAATCTGCTCGGTATCTTGCATGTTCTCCACCTTCAGAAGTAAAGGAATTTCTTCCATTGAGGACATCTAGACTTAAACAGTTTAATACAATTGGTTCCAAGAGGTTGGGGTATAAATAAAGCCTACAGGTACCAACAGGGAACACTGAGTGGATTTTAAATTAGCCATCAAATTGCTAAGAGACAAATTACACAGGGCACCAGACCCTCCCTATTACACTGACAGCAACTATCACTGGAAAAATATAGAAGCTTATAAAGCAATTTTCCCTCATCCTGGTACATTCTGAATTTGGCACTTAAAAGTCACTGAATATGAAGAATCTGGCCCACAGTGTGTTTCCCCTCTGAACAGAGCATCCTTTGTACTCTTCAAAGCCTGATGTCACTTATGTCTCCCCTTCCTTTTTGAATCTGAGCAATGCTGAATCCATTTATTGTTGCTAATTGTCCTTCATTAGTTACCTTGCAGTTTTGATTGGTTTGACTCTTCACCCTAATTGATTTGCTACTGTAATTGACTTTCCCCTCCACTGATTTGCCTTGTGTGTTTTATCATTTTAAAATGTAGAAGAAACACAGAATGGAATTAAATTCCCAGTAATTGCTTATTACCATCTTGTGGTGCTTTCATTTCCCACCCCTAAAACAACTACACATGGCTTCAAATTTTTGTGCTGTGCCATTTTTTAACCAGTATCCATTATGTTTCTGAAATACCAGTCTATGTCTTCCATCTTCATCATTTTCTTTTGCTGCCAACTCCTGACATTGAGATCTTACTGTAGCTCCTCAACACTTCCCTGAAGCCCATCCTAAATTCATTAATATCCATAACCCTTTCCTCCACCTCTTCTACTTTTCTTTCTTTACCATGGAAGCAATGAGGGTTTCACAGGGTACATAATAATCCACACATGCAGAAACCCTGCCAAGTTTAAATCCTCTGCAGCACAAATAGACTGTGGACTCTCAAGCTGTAAATCAACAGAATTTTCCCACATGCTTGTTGCAATATTTTGATAGGGTGAAGAGAGGAGCCTCTCTTTTTCTGGCATGACATCTTTAATCTGTAACCATGTGTTTCTGTTTCCAGAACAGAAATACACTAAAGAAAGACCAAATTACACCCGACTTGAAGAAAGGATAAACGGTGTCATTAGGTGAGGCACCCATCTGGTCTCACCCATTCCAGAAGCAATGCACCACTAGAGCTGGGTGGGCACAGTGTTTCCCCAAGTCCTATGAAAATAAAAGCAAGGGGAATCATTCAATGCACTGTCCTTAGTCCATTTCATCCCCTTCTCTTGCTTCTCCATTAAAATCCTTTCTGTCCAATTCTTGCAATATTTCAACCTTGCTCTAACTCCTTGCACGACTGCTTTTCATCCTCATTCACAGTTCTGTTGCCTTCTTTAACTGCAGCTTTAACACTTCCCCTTCATTTTCTTCCCTTCTTTGCTTCCACCTCCAGTTCAGAAGTGTCTCATTTTCCTGCCTGCTGACTCCTTAAATCTGCTCCCTTACCTTCCTATCAACCACTCTCTTCCTCCTCACCCTTAGCTGATCTGGGTCTTTGCATCTATACTTATAACTAAACAATTATATTCTCTTGCCTTTTTTTTTTTCCTTCCTTCATGTAAGGCAATCTTGTTCCCTCCCTCTCCTTTCACTGCCTTCTTCTGTGATCATAGAACTGCTTTATTTTCATGTAGATGTGGACTCTAAAATGCCTTCTGAAGATGCAGAGGCAACATTCCTGCTCCCAAAACAACAGTGAATTCATTTTACTAATCTTCCTCCGACTGAGCTACATCACTGCTTAGTAAATGGTGCAAAATTTACATATACAGCCATACAGATGCATATATAAAAATAAAAGAACTAAAACCAATCTGAGCACAGCCACAGCCATAGGTATCAATGAGCTGAAAAAAGGGGCATGTTATTAGCTATGTAGGGAGAGACTGCCTTAGCTAAATGTAAGTTAAATTGTGCATGGAGAGAAGGGAGCATGGTGAGTGAACAGCTGGAGGAAATACTGATTCAGACTAGACCTGCTCAGAAACAGCTCTCTCAAGCTATAAAAATTTCAGCTTATAAAATAATCTATTCTGACATGCACTGGGACACACCCAAACTTCTTCAAAGGCTTTTTTCTTCAATATGGAAAAAATTTACTCTCTTTAATGAAGAGAGGGTTAGAAACTTCTTCATTAGTGTAATTACTAATTTTGTGTACTCTGGGGAAATCACCCCTTTGCAGCAGAAGTTAATTTTTGCTGTCCTGTTAATACCTGAATGACAACACACCTGAGTTACAGGCAGTTGATAAGGCACCTTATTAACTGAGGGAGTTCAACCCATAGAACCTCCCTAACATAATGTTTTTTACTGAAATAGGACCACCTACAAGGAAAAGGCCCAGGGATATAGATCCTAAAATAAACACAAAGTGATGAATATTATGTTAAGGAGGTACACTGTGTTCCAGGCTTCTTATCTAATTCAAAAAGCATACAAGTCTCCCCTTGTGGATTTGGCCTTTTTCAACTGCCTTTTGCTAGAAATCTTGGATGGAGAGATCCTAAGAACATTTTTGGGGAGCTGTAGTTTTCAATTTACAAAATAATTTTTAAAAAATTGAGAACACCTCCTTTTCACATTCTTGACCACCAATTCAATCTAGGTCAGTGTGTAGTGTTCAAAGATTCCACAAAAGCTTACAAATTTTCTCTCTTAAAAAAATGTTCTTTCATACAAAATGGTCTGAATTAATTTATTGCTTTGGCCAATTTATACCCAGTCTCTCTCTGCTCAATTTGATACCAGTTTATAGTGGACATCAGCAAGCTTGCTCAGCACATTGAATTAATAAAAATTTAAATTCCATGAAACAGGAAAAATACCACAGATTCTTTTTCATTTAATTGCACAGAGCTATTCTCTTGTAGAGCCCACAAATAGTTACTTTTTCAGTTTCTTATTTTTATTACAAGTTCGTAATTTTCTATGAGTTTTAGAATCCCTTTCTCGTACGCTGTGTTTTTGGAGCTTCATTTGCATTGTTCTGCTATATTACAGAACTGTAATATTATTTGAAAAGCAAAAATGGCAATTTATGGAGAGCCTCAATTTTAACTGCATTTTTTTGTTTTTTCTTTTTCTTAATTAGAACTCTTTTTAATTGAGAGTTTTCAAAAGGAGAGCCAAGACATTTTTACAGTATTCAATATCTCCTAACAAACATTTCACTCTATTTATGCCATAGACTTATGAAAACAGCAAAACAGTAATAAGAAATATACTTCAGTTTATAGTAAATTATGTTTTCAGTAAAACATAATTAGAGTTACTATGCAAAATGGGATAAATAAGTCATTCTGGTGCTGATAGTACCCAGCATAACATATTTGCATCTTAAACACATGGGAAACAATATTTGTAGGGCAGCATAGCAGGTACTTTTGCCCCAGTTGCTCTGCATAGTACCTGTATTTCCCAAAGAAAATTTTGTTTTAGACACTCATGCTTACTTTTCTTCATAGCTACTCTTCATTTGTTTCACAGTCACCATGGAATTAGGTAACAGCAGTGGGAAATTTTAAAAAAATTCTCAAACGAGATAATTTTCTCAAGAGAAATATGGATTTGGGCTATTTTTTCTGCAGAGCCCAAGAACGTCTGCAGATTAATTTTTCATGAGATCTAGCCTGTACACTACAGCACATGGCAGATTTAGCTGCAACATGATTAATACGAAGCTCTGTGCTAAGCATTTGTTGGGCATTAAACGCTTTCCAGAGTCCACATCAGTCTCTCTGCTGGATTGTTTGGATCCTGACCCAGAGCCAGGTCACTGCAACAGGGATTCCTTGCCCTGAAAACTGAAGGACATTCCATAACATCCTTGTGTGTGTGGAGAGATGGACAGACATACAGACACGCGTGTGTATCTAGATACAGGTACGCACAGACATGAGATCTTGACACCGGTATTCCTGTAAAGACAGGACACCAAACAGGCTCTCTGGATTCTATCCCAGGATTTGTTAGATGAAAAGGGCAGCCACAGTTTGGCTGTCAGCATGTAAACAAGATACATGATAATTTCTCCAGGTAGCTTGGCTATTTAGATGGTTTGAACTCAATTCCATCCTTGGTGGCTTTGGCCGGTTTCTGCTTTATGAAGACCTCATCTCTGGATGCAAGACCTGGTACACCCAACATTGTGCAAGGTGCCCAAGAGAAGGCAGGTGGGCTGCAGAGCCATGGGCCACTCTTGCCTCCCAGCTGGCTTTTTAAAAAGGCTCTATTTGGACACATAAGCCTGACCTCATTGACTGCTTGCAAAGCCTACTGGTAATTTCATGCTGCTGAGAACTGCATTCCGCAATCACAGCTCATGACAGGGTCTGTCAAAAGGAAATAGCAAAGAGACTGCAAACCATTAGGGAAATAGCCTAACAAATATCACTGGAGGACCATACTAAAGGAGCACTATTAGGAGAGAGGCAGGAAAAATAAACAGCAGGAAACATTTCAATATAAACGTTCAATTTAACAGGGTAGTAAGTTCCCAAATTTATCTTTCCAATAAACTGCCACTGCTCAATTTTTACCCACGCATGTTGTGCAAATAGCTGCTGATATTGCTCATGTGCTATGCAGTCCACAAGATTTTGTATCCAAAAGGATCATACTTAAAGACTTTCATTAAAATTAAAGGTGTCATCAATGCTGGCCTTTCATGGCTCATCAAGGTTTTGACCTGACCTTGCACATAGAGCAGAATAAATGTTTGGAGAGTAAGTCAAGCCTGGAAATGTATAGATCAGTAATTTTTTAACCTAAAAAAACAGATGGGTGCTTGGGAAATGCCCAGCATCCTGACAATATTCACACGAGATTATCAGTGTCAGCCTAATCCTGAATGGTCAAAAGCCCTCCACCCCATCATGATGATCATTATTCACTTGAACTGCAGCCTGGCTCACACAACTGATTTCATGCAGACTGTTAAATACAGAGAGAAAATCCGCTCCAGTGGGAAGCTTTGCTTCATAGCAACATAAAAGACTAATGTGTTGCCTTGCTTTGACCCAGATGGGATTGCTTACAAGCAAATAGCAAATCCTTGATGTTGGATTAATTTCTTTTTCAATCTCTGATGAGGAAATCCTTCCCCCCACTGCCCTACTACACTTCTTATGGGAAGTTTCACATTTTCAAACACTTTGGTTCTTTACTTGCTTGTGTTGCTATTGCAGCATTACATGACTGCTACAAGTGAGAGCTGAATAATTTTTATGCATTTTTTTTCTACCTGAAGATAATGGCATAAGGCCTGCAGAGATGGCAATCAAATATATCGGGCATGCGATCAAGGCCACTTTACAACACTCATCTTCTCTTGTGAATTTCACATTTCCACTCACCCTCTCAATCAATCTGGTGTTATTCTATTTGCCTTATGTTCTAACTCAACATGTCATCACTGTTCAAAATACATCACTTCTACCCTGGCACACTACTTTTGCCTGTCAGCTGTCATGGAGAACTTGTGACCAATCAGTATTTTGCTTTTTCTTCTAGGGACCACTTAAAACATCCTCAATCACTTCCCAACAGACAAACTTTGTCTCTTGTCAAAGTAAGTCACCACATTAGCTACCTGTGTTTTCACATGCCATCTATGAGCCTGAATCAGAGTTACAGAGTAGGGTTTACTAAGGATGAAAATCAGAAGAGCTCTGTATGCTGGTTACATACACTTTGTGTGAACTAAACACCAACTTGCCTGACTAAAAGACAGAATTTGATAAAAACAGAGTGCTGGTAACATCTGCTGCAGTAACCAATAGACACCTATTCTGAAACACAACAGTTGGTGCATGCAATCCATAGAATATGCTGGGTATAGAATCCATAGAATAGGTGTTGCATACAAAATGAAGCATTGCTAACAGCCTTTGTGTCTTGGCTACAAAATTATGTAGGATTAAGGGACTCTTAAGAAAACACCTACTTCAACCTCTTCGTCAAAGCATGGCCAGTGAGAGAAAGTTGCCAGGGCCTTGTTTATATTATTATTTCCAACCAGTGCTCTTAAAATATTGTCACTCTTCTGCCTCAGTAAAGAAAAGTTAAGTAACAATTCTGTTGTAGCTTTGGGTCCTCTTATGGAGGCTTCACAGCACACACAGATGATGCACTGCAAAGCTTCACTGTCATCACAAGCCTCCTTAATACCAGGAATTTTTAGCACTGCCTTTCTTAGGCCTGGATTTCTCCCCTGTATATCATTAACATTTCATACCCTTACAGAAGGAATGCCAGAGCTGCTGTCTTGTGGCTCCTGTGCTTACTTGCAAGTACAGTCAGCTGCATTATCCAAGGGATAGGACACTGAGTGATGGCAGGTAATTGGAGTACTACTGAGCTGGGCTCCAGCCAGCTCAGAAGCCTCTCCCCTTGCTCACTGCTCTGGGAGAGTTTATTTGCAGATGCACCAGAGCACGTCCTGGTGCACATCCAGGAAGGCTGGCACCAACCTGAAGCCAATGAGCCCTGTTGAACTCGGCCAAGCTCTGTTGAGGGGCTGACTCTCTCTCCATCTTCCCACTCTGCTCCCCTCACTCCTGGTTCTGGGAACGCAGCCCAGACCCACCTGAGCAGGCTCTGTGCACTGCCAGGCTTGGTTGGGAAAACAAGCAGCCTGCTTCTGGGCCTCAGTTGGATCTGAAAGCCACTTAACCATATTTGTATTATGTTGCACCTGCCAGACCCAGACTGGAGGGTGAGCCAATACAAACCCCACCCAGCTGGCTGTGTCCATGGCATTACTCACACCACAGGGATCCTGTGCCTATGGAAAACAGAGAGCTATTTGTAATGGTTTGTTACAGAGCATGCTTGTCCTTAAAACAATAATGAGCTCACAAGTCTAAAAGAAATCAATCAAAATATTCCTAGTTTATATTACCTGATTACAAACATAATAGTGAGCTTAACTCATTTGTCTGATGTGGAGATGTTGCAGAACATAATGCAGCTCTTTTCTAGTTTCATTAATATTGTGAAATGCACAGAAAGATGCTCTGATCTGTCCAAATTAACATTAACAATGTTTCCCCTTCTGTGTTGATCAAGCACATTTAAATGATGGCTAAGAGTTGACCAACAAAAGATAATTGGTTTTTCTGACATTTATTTGCTTACATCCAATAACCTCACTCCTCAAAGTAAGTTCATCAGTATGCTGAAAAACAAACTCTAACTTCTGGTATTTGAAAGCTTGAATGGCTGCTGCTCAATCTTATAAAGCTAGAAAAAACTAGAAATAGAAGTATTCTGCGTGAAGGAGAAAGATGGGAATGACTGCCCAGCACAGCAGCAGAGATACAGAGAATTCAATTAGCTACACCCCCACCATCTTCATTAAACATCAGTTTTCAATTTGCTGTAGCTTCAGCTTATGAAGTGCTTTTCACATTTAAAAGGGGTTAAGTTTAAAGAATCAAACTATTGACATATTTGTACAATTCACTCTTCAGTACATCTGTAATACAGTGGCAATGTCCTGCATCACTTGACTATCACTGCTAGGAGAGACTGCACTCATCTGCTACACACTGCACCTGTATTCCAGCACAGATATTAAACAACCCAGTTTGCTCTTTGGAAATATCCTCTTTAGGGCATTCAAGTGTATCCAAAATAGAAATGAGCTCAGATGATTCAAATAGTTAAAATAATGGCAAACACACCGACTTTGCCAGGGAGATATACAAAGCACTGGGAAGCCACAGCATTGCAACCTTTTTACATTAGTGGCTGTTTCTTGTCTACCTTCCAAGTAATGTAAAAATGCCCACAGATATCACAAGATAATCACTTTTTAAAATAATTTTTATTTTATGTAGGAAATGAGGCTAAAAGCACTGAAAGGCATGGATCAAACACCATCAAAAACTTGCTCAGAATGACAAGGTAACAAATTCATTTGTTGGAAGGCCCAATTTGAGACGTTCTCTTTAATTCAAGTGTAACAGAAATTTATGCACAATTCAGATATCAAATTCCAGGGCCACTTATTTGCTTTTCATGCAGGTTGTTTAGTTTCATGTTCATCATTCTTTGGACACAGCTATAAGCCTTATTATTCATTTCTAGCAATCAAGGCAGCCTCAAAGCCTGATTTTTGCAGGCCGTTGTTTCTATGTCACTCAATGATTTATAGAAAAAATCTGTTTGTATTTATATGATGTGATTTTTTTCTCTGAAAAAAAAAGCTTTTCAGCTGTTTTTCACTGACAATTTACAAGGTTTTTCCACTTAGCAAGCAGCTAAGGTGTCTTCATTCATCAGTCATAAACAACATGAAACTGTTTTACTGTTGATAAATTCTGGATTTTTAGGGATCTTGCAGCAGGTCAGGAACATGGCCAGTATGATACAACTACAGGAGTGAAGTTACTTGTTAATGTATTTTGACATACATTTTTTGTATAAATATAGACTTCAGAAAGCAACTGGCCAACTTGCAGGCTATAAGGACACAGTATTCCAATTTGAAATGTTCATTACAAGCGTGTAGTTTAGAGAATACTGGATAAATCTCAGTAATTTACTCAGAATTTAGCCTAAGTGACTTCATACCCAGGAGTAATTACATTGAGCGTGCTCTTCCAGACAGGAATGCTGGGATGCTCTGCATAACAGAGCTGTAACTGAGTTTCTTCCTACCTGAGCCTTGATAAGTTAAAGTAGCCACAAATTTAGTAGAATCCTTTAGTTGCCTGAAACAAAACACAGTATTGATCCTCTGCCAGAGGAGGGTAAGAGTGGTCAGTAACCCACAGGATCGTGTTCCTCTTCTCACTCCATTTTGTGGTTTTTGATTAGACAAATTTGAAGCCTAAGAATGACAATCCCTCAACTTGTAAAGTAAGAATGCATGTGACTTTATTTAAATGCAGAAGGTGTGTTATCCTCAAATGAAACCTTTGATTCAACAATTCTAAACACACCAGCACTTGCAAAGTTGGAGAGATTAATTCACATGGCTGTGAATTGATTTATCTCTTACTGATTTGGCTACATTGATTATTCTGATGCCTTCTTAACTGGCTTAACTTTGGATGTCATTTTTAGTATATGTGCTTACTATACTCCTCTCATTTGATTAAATTAGAGCTGTGAATCAATTCTCTCTGCCATGCAACTGAATTTTCAGATATGGTTTCACTCCATTTTATATGAGGTTATTTGCCTCCCCTCCACCCCAGACTGCTTCAATAAATGTGTATTCATTCTACACAGTTGCAAATGGAAACAGTATTTTACTTTTACTAATTTTAATAGTGTGGTTCATGGGTAAATCTCACTCAGCATCACAGAAAGGACACATTTGCTAACTTACAATATCTTTCCCACTTACACTTCTCAGCTTCTTTTTGGAATGAAATCCCTGCAAATTGAGGCAAATTTCTCATCAGTGATTCTGCAAACAGGCGGATACTTGACAAGATGTGAATACAAAAACAATGCAGTGGCTTCTCCTTGTGTCTGTGCTCAACTCCTCCTCTCCTAGTCCAACTTTTTGGGGGTCTTTTTTTGGTTGTTTTTGTTTGTTTGTTTGTTTGTTTGTTTTATTTGTTTGTTTTGTTTTGGTGTGGGGTTTTTTTGCTTGTTTTGTTCAATACACCACAGGAAGAAGAGTAAAGAGATTTATAGATGTCAACAATTAAAACACTCCCACACCACCAAAAGATTTTTGCAACCAAAAGGAACAGTCTTTGTAAAATAGCCCCAAGACTGGTTTTGCACCAAGTACATATTTACAGTAGAGGATACAGAGTCTCATGAATGGGCACATAATGTTGTAAGCTACAGTGTAGCTGCAGATGCAACCCTAGTCAGGATAAATGTCACTTTTTGGAATTTCTGTACGTCCTAAAAACCAACTCTTCCTTTTTCCACAGTCTCAATCACAGGTTTTAAGCAATTATGTTATAATATTTTTGAAGTGCAAGACTTTTCTGTAAAATCTTTTATTCAAGACCCAGTAAAAGTGATGAAGGCTGTGCAAAGGAGTGCAGCATAGAGTGCTTTCATTTTATGTGAAACTTCTATAAATAGGAAACACTCATGTCCAAGCGATTCATTACTATACAAAGGATGCTTTTTCTCTTCTTGAGGAAGAGGAATTAGACAGAAACTAGATCTTAGAATTATGTACCTGCATATACTGCTGCTCTTGATTGTGAATAAGCCAATAAATTCTTCTCACCTCTATGTCCAGTTCTAGAGCTTTTTTGAGGGAACAATTTGACTACATCACAACAGAAACCCAAAGCTATGAGCATTCTTTATATGATGCTCAACAAATTATATTGATCCTTTATGATTAGGCACTATATTTGTTTCAAAGATGATTTGAGTCTTTACAGAAAAGGAAACAGAATCCATTGTGTTCTGTTAATCAAGTCTACTATTTTTCTTCTGTAATGTAAGCCTCTCTACTTCACTGTAACTCTAGAGTTTTACATAGTTCCCTGCATAATCATTATGGAAATAAGTGGTTTAGAGTTCAAGAGAGGTAGAGTACAAAGGCAGTTACAGAAAGGTGGAGATACTTTACAAGATGTTTTACCTAGCACAATACCTCGTAATAGTCAAAACCCATGAGTTTTAAGGTCTTGACTGAACTTTGTTAAAACCCTCAACTTTTAGTGATTCCACATTCTACCGTCTTCCCAAGCTCTGTCCCTTACAGCTTCTGCAGACAGAAGCTTCTCTGTGCTGTCAGCCTTTGTTCTGATTGAGAGTGCACTGAGAGCAGTACAACATACACATATGTTGACAGAGAGGCCTGAGAGTAGCCTCTAAACCCAAAATATATCACCTTCACATCAGCAAAACTTCCTCAAATTCATTTACAGCCACCTTAGACATGATTACAACACAGTCATCCTTTACTTGGGCTTTCTTTGTAAGTACACAGCCTTCTGTCATTCTGATCAATGAAAGGAAATATTTCAATACACTTGCAATGCATGCATTTTCAGTGCTCATATTAAATCTAATTTACTATTTTCACAAGCTATCTGGTGCTAATTACACCATGGACAATAGGAATTACACAATAGACAATAGGAATTAGACAATAGGAATTATGTTAAGCAGGAGTTATTGCTTTTTAAGAATACAGTTTGATAGTCAGAAACCAAAATTCTGCTCTGATAGCACAACGCTACTGCATTTACTTTTTTGTTTTGGGAAAACCATAAAACACCTAACACCTCTGACCTCAATAACACAAATTCATACTTAAATATAGTTCTTAAGAAAATCAATTGCATTTTAAATGGTATGCCTCTTCTCCCCACACACACCTCCTTCAATTCCCCTTATGTCCTTAGTCTGCACTGAAAGGTGTGAAATAAGTAGGTACTGGGGGGACTCACTGGGATCAGTGGTGTCTTTAATGTTTTTTGACTGGCAGGAGCCTTCCTGCAGCATTAAAGACAATGTGTAGGCACAGTGTGCTCATGGTGCTTATTTACATCTCATTCTTTCTCCCAGCCCTGCTGCCCAGAGCCAGGCTGGGTGCTGGCAGGTCTGCTCTCTGCATGTGCAGCATGGCAGGGAATCAGCCTGGTTCTGCTGGGAGTGGAAGGGTTCTGGCAGGGACAGGCCCCTCTGCCACGAACTCCAGAGCCAGCCCCACCAACCCTTGCCCCAGGCTGCAATGTGTGGCTGGGGACACACTGATCTCCACGGCTAAGGACTGCACAGGGACAGCTCTCACAGCTGGCCATCCTCTACTTTGGCAAGCATCCTGAGCCCTGTTCCCTCCAGGCATCCAGGATTTACCATTCTGAGAGCTCTAACCTTAACCTAAATCCCTCAGAGAGTCCCCGGAGCTCAGCCACATGTCCTGACTGATTATGAGGGGTGAATTCCACTGGCAGCCCCCACATCTCTGTGCCCTCCCCCTTAAACCACACTCTTAGTACATGACTAAGCTACAGGTTTCTCCTTCTTTGAACAGGAACAGACACTGAGATGTCTTCCCATGAAGGAGTCCTGGTGCCAAGCCACACAGAAATTCTGGTTGTGCACTTTCCCTTTTCCCTATCTCAGTTAACCAAACTGCTGTTAATCAAGTTAAGCAGTCCTATGCTAAGTATCCGTTCACAGATACTCAGTAAAAATGTTGCACATGTTTCCTGCAAACTGGAGCACTCAAACCACCATGACAATCCATGCTCAGGGCAGGTGACAGCAACAGAAGGAGATGCAGACACAGTGCTCAAGGCAGAGGCCAAGAATTAGGATTTCTGAATGCGCTGTGACGTGAACTTGCTCTGTGCTTCAGATGAACTGCCAGGGCACAATAGCTCTCAGCTCACCTCAGCTGACATCATGGTGGGTGTGAGCTGTTACAAAAAAAGCTGGAGGAGTACTGGCCATGAAGACACCCAAACACAGCTTAAAGAATACAACAGTTCCTATAGTACAGCCAGGAGAAAGACAATGTCCTCTGCAAATACATTTGTTCACTTCCAGGGAAACTGTGGATGCCCCATTCCCAGAGGTGGTCAAGGCCAGGCTGGATGGGGCTGTAAGTAACCTGGTGGAGTGGAAGCTATTCCTGCCCATGGCAGGGGAGATGTAACTAGGTGATCTTTAACATCCTTCCAACCCAAACCACTCTATCATTCCATGAACTCAGAGCAAATATCATCCTCAAGATGATGCCATTCAGGCAACAAGTGCTGCTACTTGAGGTGCTGAGCTCTAAAACCTAGAGGAAGAATTAAACCTATTGTAAGCTCTAAAACCTAGAGGAAGAATTAAACCTATTGTAAGCTCTAAAACCTAGAGGAAGAATTAAACCTATTGCAAGCTTTCTGTTTCAACTATATTGTGTCCATATTCTACATGAAAAATAAACAGAGCTGGAACAAAGGTGGCATATTACTACATATTTATGATTGCAACAACCTCTTAATGAATTCCTGTGTTTTCTCTTGTACCTGCCATCCTTATGCTGTGCTACAGAGCACATAGATGTGTTTTTACCATCAGAGAGATAATAATCAGGAGCTGTCTTTGTTTCATTTGTAAGAATGCTTTGTACACCTCTGCTGGGAATGCTGAGCTGGCTGCTGAATGCAGAGCCAAGAGGTCTAGATATTGGCTTCCTTCCTTTTAATTATCATCTCACATGTAAAGGAGACTGTTTTATCTTTCAGAGCACAAGGGTCATATAAATAGTCTTTAGTACAGAAAAGAGCTAGACATTTTCATGGTTATAATTTAGAATGTAGTTCCACTTCAGTTATTTAGTCTTGAAGCCAAATGAAGCAGAGAAATGTGAGTTTTTATGATATTATCTCTTCCAAAAATATTGTTTTGATCTTATTTAAATCTTTCTTCCTGATAAGTCAAAGACACTTTGTTGAAATTAACATTTTTTTACAAAAGTGAAAATGAAACATTCCAGCAACTTCCCATGCCCAGATGGAAAGAAATAAGGCCATGTGTTTTCTGTTCACTTTTTTCCCCTCCCTGAAAGGTAGATTAATAAAACTAATTCATCAAAAAGTTCAGCTACAGTGTATCTTCATTTAAACACACGCCATCACTGTTTGAACATAATTGATTGATTCTTCTTTTTCTGATTATACTCATTTGAGGAATTTCACTAGGTAGATGTATTATAGACTTAGAATAAGTCCCTTGACTGAGTATAGCATGACATTCTGATTAAAAGATTAGTACTGTGCTGTATCAGTAGAACACATTTTAAATGGATTAGGAACCAATGACTGGACAGATCTCAAAACAGAGCAAGTTACTGTTCAGAGAAATAAGGGGATTTCTTAAACCATGGAACTGCAAAATTGAGCTAAGACTCATAGTCAGAGACCTGCACAGAATTTTTGTTGTGCTACACTTTGAAACAGAAAAAGTTGGAATAATATCAAACATATTTGCATCTAGTTCTCATTAAAAACAGCCAGGTGGGCCTTAATACAAAACACTTCCTGCATGAAACACCAAGAAGATGATTCTCTTTTAACGTGCTTCCATCCTTGTGTGACAAGGGAGAGACAGCACCACCACTTCATGAGCACCAGCCATGACAAGAGCAGAAATCATCAGAGCTGTCCCAGCATTTCAGCAATGACTACATTTACCATGTCTGCCTCAAACAGGCCAGCTTTATTAAAAGAGCCCCTCTGATACCATTGTGGTCTCCAGAACTCTGCAAAGACCTTCCTAGAAATGAGCCAAGATGTTCAGGAACAATTCCCACTTTGGTTCCACCATCACTTTAAACCCTGCAGGACTATGAGCACGATTGTAGCTGTGCAAGCTGTTCCTGTTTGCCCTATTGACAAATGTGGGGTGATAACTTGCCTGAATGCTCACAAGTCAGGGAATTTCCCTGTTCCCACTTCAGAGGGGTGTGGTTACAAGACATGTTTTTAAAAAACTGATGCATGGCTCTCAGAAAAACTTTGAAACACCATAACAACCGAAATGCCATGTGTCACAACATGATAACCTCCTGGCCAACAAAGGAAAACATAGGTCTTAAAACATCCTTCATTAGTTTTCAGAGGGTCAAGGAAAGAAACCCTGGAGTAGCCATGCTTATGAATCTTGATTTGTAAGGAGCTTGGATTAAACAGGGTCAAAGAGGAGGGTTAAAAGAGAGAGATAAAGCAGATTTTCTTGTCTCCGGTGAGGCTGAGTAGGGGAGGAAGGAATCTACAGCATGTGCCTAAGCAGAACCTTAAAACTTACAGACCTTTCTGCTGTGTGTGTAACAAGGCTTTAACTAAGTCCTCTTTATTAGATAAGATTCTGTGAACCACCTTCAAGCAAGTAACTTGAATGCAATTTTTGAAGACAGCTTAAAAGTTTTTGGTGCTTAATTGTGAAGAAAAAGTCTTAAAAAAATTATTGGGGGCTGGAAGAACTCTGCTACCTTTGAGTCTAAACAAAGAAAAACTTCCTTGCCTTTAGGTGTGTGGGGATCACTACTCCCAAAAAACCAGGCATGTTGGTAAGTGACACAGGGGACCATCTGGAAAACAGCAGCACTTGGCCCTTCCAGCAGCTGGAAATGAGGAAATTGCCACAGACTGGAATCTCCCTCCATTACATTCCCTGTTTTCAAAGGGAGGGAAGAAGACAGGCCCAAGGTCACCAATACATTTCCCACCTACCTTTCTACAGGAATGTGACTAGAGTACATTACACTTCATGATATTACAGTACTTTTGCTTGACAAAGTTTGACATTTAGAGAAAAGAGCTGTCTACTTAATTAAAAACAACTAATCCCCTAATAGTGCCACCACCAAAAATTATTTGTCTTTCGGCAAACACATTTTTCCTATCCTGATAAAACTTGTCAAAATAATGTGGATCTGCTTCTGTCTTCTTTATATGTGTGTGCAGTCAGGTAAATAAACATGCACTCAGGCATCAAGACAATCCACCTTGGTTATCCTTTTGGGTACTATTTTTGTTTTCCCTCCATCATTACTCATGCTGTTCCTGCAGCAGTGTCACTTGTAAGCACACATCTGCAAAACCAAAAAAATTCCTTGTCTTCTTCATCCTCCTAACCAAGTTTGATTTATCTTAGTGCCAGCTATCAAACCTGAAATATAAACATTTTTTACCTGACACAAGGAATTATCATAGAGTCATAGAATATTCTGAATTGAATGGGACCTACAAAGAGTAATAGGATTTATAGCTGTTCTTGGTTAGAGGAAAAAAAATAAAAATAAAATCACTTCTTAGGTGACTATACCTCATGGATACAAAAATCACATGACCAAATCCCTCCCCCCCCCACCAAATTTTTAGTTTGCTGACACATACAGTAAAGTGATTTATGTTTGATCATGCAATAGTCTAATGAATCAATCAAAATCAGCCTTTCAGTCCAGGCAGCACAGAGCATAATAATCAAAATTATGAACAGAACTGTTGCATTGATTTTTGTTAATCTAATCTCCCCCTTAGCACCAGCCCATCATTAAATCCTTACACCTTCCCAACTCCTGCCTGGCAGCAGTGACAGCTGGGGCTGGAGCTGTATTGACAGCACTCTCATTAAATAAAGCCAGCCATTATCAAAGTACACTCATCAAAAAGTGTGACAACTGCCACTCGTGACTCAAGGATTGTATAACCATAATGCAACTCTCCTTCTAATACTGCCATAAAATAGTAAATAAGAGCTCTGCATTAAACAGGGAGATACTTATTAACTTCACTTTTTGTACCACTTAATATACTATTGTTTTAATTATGTTCATTTGTTATATCTCTGCTCTACAGAAAGCTGCTAGAGTGGTTTGTAAATCCCATTGTGTCAAAAGACAAACAACTGACTCAGCCTGCAAGTGCAGGAATAGGCAACAGAAAATCACTTAATCCCCAGGTGGTTTAGTTCTACCCCACTGACTGTGATAAAGGTGTAGACACAGGAAAGCAGATTTAGTAAAAATATCAAAAGCAAGGCTCAAATCCTACGTCCCAATTGGCCTCTTAGTGTACCTCTGAAATCCAAGGGCTGGGATAAGAAGGCTGCTTCAAACAGTCAACAAGTATTTCCTTCCATTTAAAACTAGCCCTTTATTAAGCTGGGAAAATAGTGGCTGCAGCATTCCTCATAACAGGCTCCTGACACTAAAGTACATAATAAGGTCAAAAAGTGTGCTGAGAGCTGCACCACTCTTTAATTAATGCTCTCATCCACAAGTAATACATGGAATTCTACATAACTTGTTATCCCAAAAAAGGAAAACAATGTTGCTCTGGTTTGCCTTCTGGAGGATCTTCTCTTTCATCATTATCAGGACTGTAAAGAAATTAACTTCCTTATTTAGTTGCCTAATGTTTAGTGATGTGAAAACTCCTGTGTGTCACTGAGTAAAATGATCAAGAGGAAAAACTGAGCACCTTTCAGGAACACAGGTGAAGGAAAGTTCTTTGGCAAAAAGAAATCTTTAAATTAAAAAAAAAAAAAAAAAACACCCAAAGCAAACAACCAAAACACAACAAACCCAAAGAACCAAACAAAAAACCCCCAGGATTCAGACTACAACAAAAATGGTCAGTTCCACAAATTATTCAAGCTCTGGTTGTCTCGCATGAAAAATCTACTCTAACTCTTCAGTCTTGTGTGCTCTATGCTGCATACATAATTAAAGCCTACCATTTTTTATTACAGAGAACAAGTGGCTAGATTTTTACCAGCAATATAAAAATGACATTTGCTTTGGAACGCTAGTAAAAATTTCGTGATCAAATGCAAGGTGTTTTATGGAAGCTTCCTTTCTCTATCATTATCTGTCATTTTCAGTCAAAACACAGCTAATATTGGACATCTGGGAGAAAGGCTGCTTTTGCAGGCTTTGCTTCATGAGCAGAATATGGCAAATAACAGAATATTTTAAAGTTTTTCCCCTTTGTGGTCAGAAATAAAAAGCATAATAAATGTGTTAAAAAGGGCTAATGAGTCCCAAGCAGGAAGATCTTCATCTTTTGAAGACTTTTATGAACTGCAATTATCTAATTACTGTTAATTGGTTGAGTGGGATGAGGGAGTACTATGGGTGTAGGAGGGCATGCATTGTGCTGCACACTCGGAACTCATCCTGGCACCACTGGGTGTAATGCCCGACTTGCTCAGGAAAAACAACAATTAACATGAAAAGTTTTTTGATTGAATTTGCAGTTTTCATTTGTGGTTTAAAAACTATTGCTGATTCTTCATGTCCTGCGCATGCTAAGTTAGAAAAGTTGACCGGCTTCCTCTCATACCCATGACATCTAGAAAAATTCATAGAATATACATTTTTATTCTATTTTTTTATAAAACCACCTTCACTCTAAAAATTGCACACTGCAGCTCTGAATAACACTGAAGCAACTAATTTTTTGCATCCTGAATCCCAGGCACGAGCAAAGGGCAAATATGCCAAAATGGACTCTGTGAACCCATCATGAAGGCTTAAAAATTTCTGAAAATAGGAGTTTTGGCTCATGGTGGTGCCACTCTGTTTTCTTACATATGATTTTAATTATCTCTAGAACACTGCTAAATGGTCATTACCAGTCAGGATTGTGGCAGTGCTGTGTCTCAAGGATTAACCCCTCTTCAAGCAGTTTAATGGGGGTGAAATGATCAGAAAAGCACAGGTTAAGCACAATAATACAGTTGTTGATACTCAACTTTGTGCCAGAACACTTTTGCAGGTATGATTATTAAAATTTCATCTAAGCTCTAAGCAACATGAAGAGCAAAATTATGTGCTTAACTAATTGCTACTCTGATCTAGCAGAACTTCGAATGAGTGGCCATGTGGTGAAGTGGGCTGTGGAGAGTCAAGCCTTTTTCTCCAGAAATTTAGAACAAAACTAACTCACAATGCTAGAAAGCTGTAATACCTGACTAATATCTTGATCTTTGGTCAAATGCTTTCCTCTTCTGAGAATATGCAATGTGAGTATTTCCAGATTTCTGATGCATTTGGAAAAGAAATGGAAGGGAAAACAAATGGGAGCACCAGTGTCTGGCACACATCATTACCTGCTCACCCGGGTGGGCAAGGCACAAACTGAGCCTAATAGCCCTCCTTTGTCTTCTAAAACATAGCCCAGGGCTCTAAACACATTACTTACTGTCCAGAAATCAGTGTTTCATTAAACAGCCACTTTGCTTATTAACACCTACTGCAGTGACAGTTCTGTGGTGACAGTGCCCACAGACAGCAGCATCACTGTCACTACAAAATTAACAGCCATGTCAGAGTTTGAAGAGCAGCCCAGATCTGTTGAATCAGGGAAGGATAGACACATCATTGCTGCCTACTCCTCATATCTGAAGTAATTGAGCCAGTAAAGTGTTGTCCCTAAGAGGCTGGAAATGCACTGGCTCCTTCAGTAATAGGTGCCTCTGCCCAGTTAGCAAAATGCTGGCAAGGAGGAACAAAGTCTTTTTTAAAAAAAGATAGCAAGGTATGCTTTAGCGTGGAGGAGCTCCGCGAGGAGAGTGAGACCACAGAAATGAGAAGGGCAATCTGAATACAGAAGAAATATTGCTGTCTGCACTTACATCACACTTATATTTAGCAACCCACTGTAGTTGTGAAAATAGCCACTGCTTTTATTCTGTTTAGTTTCCAAGAAAAACTGAGATTAAATGCCCTTTGGAAGATCATTTCCACTTAACTACAAAAACACTGCTCTCACTATATTACTATTACTGCACTACTTCATGCTCTACATTTCAGACAAAATGCAATGCCCAAAATAGTTACTCTCATATTTTGTTTTGCAATATTTTTTTCCCAAAATTTCTGTTATAGGCTGGCTATGCTTCCAGTGAAAGAAAAACTCCCATGTGCAACTGGAGCAGAGATGTTAAACAATATGTTATGGGTGCAGAACCTCAGCAGAGCTTATCAGAACTTTGAGAGATTCAAACTGTGCATACCCTTTGTAGCCTGGGCTTGATCAAACAACCCTGACTCTTCTGTGACCAGGAGAGGCTATTGCAGGATCCATAACAGCACACAGCCAGCTGTAACTTCTATTTACCCAGCCTCAATCTCATTTAGTATTGGAGTGTAGGAACATCGAGTGATGACTTGGGGATTTTGCTCAGCAACTTAATAAACCCCCATCCTTCCAATGTTGTTCAGAAACAGTAACAACAATTTCAAAAGTAGCTTGAATAGCACTTAAATTTGTGTGCCAAACTTTCACAGTCTCACACCATAATAGCACAGCATTCTATAGTGAAGAGCACAGACATACAATTGAAAACTGTACAAACTGCTCTACTTCCTCCATGTCTTGTAAAATCTTGGCCTGAATTTTTCAATAAATTGAACACTTGTTCTCATTCTGTGTACCAACCTAAACAAATCTGTGAGAATTTCATGATCTTTCTACTCTTTTCTTTGCTATCTCAATGTTGACATCAGATTTAACACAAGAGTTTCTAACCATCCATGATTAATTTTGTAAGTAGCACTATAGAATGATCAACAACACATTCTCTTAATTTTACATCTGATCATCCAGCAAACATCATTTTCTCCTGAAGTGTTTTCCACAAAGAAATTTAGAAGTAGGAATTAATGTGGTCTTGAATTAATTTCCCTCATCAACCAGATGGTTTAATTACTGGAAATGAAAGAGCCAAGAAGGAAGAGTCCTTGTACCAAATTCAAAGGGCTATAGAATGTAGCATCCCTTCTTTATTTAAGTCTCAGTGAAACTCAGAGTATTAAAACACGTGTGGAGAAATTTCACTTAAAATCACAACACTTTTTCTGCTCTCTTTCAAAGGGAAACTATTAAATAAAAAAGTATTTTTAAAAATTGGCTCTTTTCTACAGTGTGAATACAATTGAATGTACAGATTTACTTACATTTTTCTAATGCAAGCTTTAAGTGGGAGAGCAATGATAAAAGATAATGTAAATATTACTCCAGTGCCCCTTCCCATCTGTGACTCACACTGTTATGTGCTTATGAGCTCCACATCCTGATATCCTCGGATGCCTGCAGGTATTCTTCATATTTTATACATCTGAAGAGTCAAATTGTGGTTTTCTTTTTTTCCTTTTTTCCCCTATTTCTTCTTTTTTCTTTTTCTTCTTTTTTTTTTTTAATTATATAAATTTTTAAATAAGTAAAGGTTTGATGTTTAAGTGTGAAATTAGGATTTTTGACTTGTCTGTTGACAATATTCCAACCCTTTGTGGTCCACTGAAATCCACCACAGCTGCACAATCTTTTTTGCGTAGCGCTGCAAAACTACAACTTACACAAAAGTGTGATAATAAAAATGTAAATTAAAAATATGACCTGCAACTTTACCTTTTTCTTCTAGTGGGTTTGAATCACAAATACATATTTGTTTTAATCTCTGTGACTTTCTGGCACGTTAAAGCACAGCAAAAGGATCATGAGTCAACTCGGTTACTACGGCACTGTCTGAATTTCAGTGAATAGACTAATCCTTCTCTACCTTGCCCTCGTACTTCTTCATATTTTGGTCTTCCTGACTCTGACCAGATCTTACCTGGACTATGTGGGAAGGTTGGCCTCCTGCCCAGTGGCTGCTGTGGTGTAACTGCTCTAACAGTTGTGCTGTTGTCCCTTTTCGGTGTAAAGCAAAAACATTTTCAGTCTCAGTCTCTGCATCCTCATTCCTAGATAATGCACCTCAGTGTGCTGGGAGTTTTGATTAACATGTAGAGCTCTGAGACTCTTTACCAAAGGCAGCAGGGCAGAACAGTGTTTTTCAAATTGCATTGCAGGGGGAAGCTCATTAGATCTGCAATAAAGCTACCTGATCAGAGGCAACAGCTCCCATTGGCTTCTGTGGATTGAGTTATAGCCCTGAATGAGCACCACTCTCATTTATTAAGTCCTTGTTCATGGCCTCATAGTATTTCTCTCTGGCTAGTGATTTGCTCTGGTTCTTCTTCTGATATGCTCCTTAGTAGAAACATTCTCACAGAGATACAACATGTTACCTTCCCAAATTAAAACATTCCAGAGAAGTCATCATTTATGGCCATGACTTGAGAGGAAATGTTTCATGATTCTGAGGTCATTTGTACTTGCATTAATCTCCAAAAGCTTGCTGAACCTTCCTGCACTTATTAAGGTGCCTATAACTTTCACATTATAAAATAGGTTACAGTACTATACTTTGGGGGTTTACTCTATTCAGAAATAGTAGACATTGCTTACATCTTTCAGAGTGAAGTTCATCTGGGAATTTCAAGTATCATATATTCAATGAAGTTAAATGTTTCCCCTCAGGTATCTCTGGAGGAGTGGGCTAAAAGCTTTATTGATATTCAGAAGATACCTGTTTCTCAGAACCAACACTTCACACTTAACTGAGTGTGAAGATTCAACTACTGGATGCTGGAACAATGACATGGAAACCACCAAAAGAACAAGTCCCAAGTGTAGTAACCAGCAGCACCAATTCCATCTGGAGACTGGTCTCTGGTGTTGTGCCCCACAGACTGATAGTGAGGCCAAATTAACACCTCCACTGGTGTTGTGGATGATGGAACAGCAAATACCCTCAGCAAATGTTCAGAAATGTACTCTGAGGAGTGACTGATGCAGTGGATGACTGCCATTCAAAGAGATCACAACAGATTAAAGAAATGAGCTGGCAGGAATATAATGGAATTCAATGGAAAATGCAAAGCCCCACATCTGGGAAAGAATAACCCCAAGCAGCACTACAGGCTTGACACCAACTGTCTAGAAGGCAGCTTTGCAGAAAAAGACCTGGAGGTCCTGGTGGTCAGCAAGCTGAGCAGAGCCAGTGATGCATCTTTGTGGCATTGAAGGTTGAGACCATCCTAAGCTGCATTAGGAAGAGAATTGCCAGCAGATCAAGGTGGGTGATCCTTCCCCTCTACTCTGCCTTGGTGAGACACATCTGAGTGCTGTGTCCAGTTCTGGGCTTCCCAGTGTGAGGCAGACATGAGCATGTGCTGCAGGGAGCCAAATAAAAGAGCACAAAGGTGAAGGGATCAGAGCATCTGGCATGTGAGGGGTGGCTGACACTGCTGGACTGATCATCCTGGAGAAGAGAGGGCTCAAGGAAGATCACACTCATGTCTGTAAATACCCGGGAGAGTAAAGATGATGAAATCAGACCCTTCTCGGAGCTATCCAATATCAGAAAGAGAAGTAATGCACACATAAAAAAACAAGATGTGGCATTGAAACAATAAGGAAAAAAACCACTTCTTGACTGTGAGGGTGGTCAAAATATGGTGCAGATTTCCCCCAGGGGCTGTGGAGTCTCCATCGTTAAGAATGTTCAGCACCCAGATATAATCCTGAGCAATCTGCTCCAGCAGACCTTCCTTGAACAGTAGGTTGAACTACACCATCTCCAAATGTTTCTGATCACCTCTTTTTGTAAACCTATGACACAATTGGTTAGGGCTTCCATAACACAATATTAATAAACACAGTATTTTCTTCTGTCACAACAAATGTGCTTAATTTAAATGTGCAAGATTAAAACTACTTGTATCCTAATCTCTAAATCATAATTTTTTTTGCAAAATAAAAACCTGAAGATTAGAATGGCTCCACCAGTAAAGCCTATGTACATCCACACAGCTGAAAGAATATTTGCTACTAAATTTTACTGCAACATGGCACTGCCTGGGTAAAGACAGAATGGATTCACTATCTCTGAATGTTAAAGAACAAGGAGAAAAAAACCCCAAACAGCCAAAATTGTTTTCCTATCCCCTCTCTTTGTGTTCTTTTCCTCTGAAAATGTTAATCCATACACTCATTTTGTGTTCATAACTCCATCCCACTCTCTCTCCTCTGATCTTTTGTTTGCTTTCTTTCCTGAAAAATCTTTGTTAGGACATACCTAGACTGATGGGCAAGAAACAAATCAGGAAACTTTATCTCTGAGCTCTGCCATTCACTTGAGTTAATTGAAATCTTTCAGGTCTAGCAAATCCACTTTTATTTCTCAAACTAGCTAGGAGAGAGTCACAAAAGCATCTTTGCACAATAGAAAGAAAAGACCTAAATGCTATTTTTGATAGGATTTGCAATGAACTTTTACTAGAAGAAAAAACTGTGAAGAAGTTTATAGTAGCCTCCAAATGTGAACGTGTCATATTCTTAGCCCAATGACTACTTACTGCTATTTTATATGAATACATTGCCCTGGAGAGATGGAACCCTCATTTTATTATGCTGGGAAGGTGTAGCTAAACCTCCCATGGTGAAAGACAGTTTTCACTACAGCAATATCCTTCTGTCACAAAGCAGCTTTCTACTGCAAGATTCTCTGAATTTGCACTTTTGTGTCTCTTTGAATTAGTTTATCTCTATTAGTTTATCTCTTTATTAGCTTATCTCTGGTTTATAAAGGTTCTCACAGAACTTCATCTTTGGCGCATGTTTTTTTTAGCAGAGCAACTTCTAAGCTTTGGCTGCTCTGGTCTACCTCCAGTTGGAGATGTGGAAATTGAGGATATCCACAATAAAAAGAGGTAGAAAATTACTGTGCTAAAATTCAAACTTTCACCTACTTATTTCAAATTTCTGCCTGACCAAACACTTCTGTGAAAGAAACTAGAATCTTCACTCAAATAAAACAAAATAATTTTTTAAAAGTTCGTGCTATAAAACTTAATGCTTTATGAGATTCAGGTTGCTGAAACAACACAGCCAGTCAATCAGAAAACTATAACAGACCTCTGGCATGCAACAGGCAATGGGTGCCTCTTGGAAGTAACTTGGAGCTCAGGTATTCACTAGTCTTACCACATTACCCTCTCTCCCTTCCAACAGCTCCAAAGAACAGCTTTTGGGTGTTCCAACAGCTCCAAAGAACAGCTTTTGGGTGCCTTCTCTTTTCTTCCAGGTTTTTTCTTCCACAGGGGAAGGAAAAGGATTTCTCCTTTGCTAGGAGAACTGCATCAATGAAATTGTACTTTTTTGCTCAACATTCAGCTATCTACCAAACAAATGAAACTGAGCTTCCTATTGACCAAGTGGACATAGAGTAGGATACTAAAAATTTTACTGTAGTTAACTAAAGGCAAATAATTGAGATTTAACCTGTTCTTATCTTTGGCAAGAGCAGCATTCAATAATTTTTTCCCCTACTAAATAGTGCTGTTGTAAAAAGTCTTGTACTTGGACTTCTGCGCTTATGGCTTTTTCAGCCACTGACTTTCTTCTAATCACTTTGCTACCAACTATTAAAATTCTGAGTGTCATAATGTCTGATAGTTTCTGTCCTAGGGTTCCTACAATTATATAAGCCTTAGGTTCCTTTTTCTAAAAAGAGGAAATTTAGTTGCAGAGAGAACTTTGAAAAAATTACTTAAAAAAACCTAAAATAATAATTAGAAAAGTGTGTCACGAGGGAGTTACTTTAAAATCACTATTTTTAAGCAAGACTCAGCATTTTGAATGTCTGGCTTTAACAATATTGCTTAGCTGTACAGCATAAGAAAATTGTATTTCTGTAGGACCAGCTCAATAGTTCGTGTTTCAACACATCTTAATAATTAACTAGCACAGTTTGGGAACATAGGTCAGCCAGACTTCTCATTTCTTTTGAGCAAAAATAACGTACATGAGGTTGTGATATGCCTAATATAAAAATAAAGTCCTGTCCCTATGCAGTAATTATTTCAGCAAGTTTTTGGCTGAAGCAGCAAGAATCTGTGTGACTGCTGAACATGCACACCCACCCGTTTAAGAGTGCAGAATTCCCTTCGTGCCCAGCCCATGAAGGAAGGGAGAGCTCGGGTTCTGGCCGCGGCTCTGAGCGCTGTTCGTGGTGCTGAAAAGAGACTCCCAGAGCACGGGCACCGGAGAGCACAAGAGCTGTGCTTGCAACTGCGAATTGCACTTGCAGGTTGCATTTGAATGACATCAAACAGACTTTTAAACACATCTGCTCAAGAGACACTGTTTTAAAAATAACTGTTCCATGACACAAGTGTGCAGATCTAAAACTAATGGATGTATATTCATGGATCACCCTTGGATGACTCCATGATACAGCAACTTTTTGTTCTAATAGATAAAGGGTTTCTTCTTCTCATAGATGACTGGTAGAATAATGTGACTACCTGAACACATGCAAATACTATCAAGACTGTGGACTTTCTGCATACCTAAGAACCAAGTGACAGTTTTCTGACACCACTGATTGTATTTTAGTTCACTTCCTGCAATCTTTATAAATGCAGAGCACCAATCAGCCTGCTGAATGAGGGGTTCTGGTTTATGAGCCTTTTCGATCCTATGCAAGAAAAAATTGTAAAAAGTTTGAAGCTTTTTGTGGTTGGTTGTTTAAAAACCCTTGATGTTGTGTTGTTCTTTGTTAGGAGAACTGTCAAATAAACTGGAGCAATGCAAGAGTTCAGAATCTTAGTAACACTATTATGAAGAGAATATAAAAAAATTTCTGCAAAACTGCATACCTAAAAATAAAAAAGCTGATACAAATATTTTATTTAAAGGAGATTTTCCTTTTGATAGCCAGTAGCCATAAACATCAGGCCTATCTACAGATAAAAGCGTATTTTGGTTTCACGGCTCTAAGAACTTAGAAATACAAATATCAGAATTTTATATGGTCCCTAGGGAGAGAAAGCTCATTAAAAACCACTCCCTCCGAGCATCCTGTCTATTGCTCTACCTGCCCCAACATTCACTGAGCTTCAAATGAAATAGCATTTCTGTTTTCAGAGGGGCCTCTTATTAAGCTCCCTCTTGTCAGAGCATTTATTGAGAAGATGGAATCAGAAGCCCAGTGGGAAGTCACTGACTTCCACTGGTGTTTTTACTACCTTTTTTGGCTTGTTTTTTTTCAAGCACAAAATTCAAAATTGAGTTCTTCCCTGTGCTACACCAAGCCCTAGGCAGATGAGTTCCATCTGTCAGACTTGAAGACATCCTCTATCAGCAGGCATATTTGAGCTGACAAAAGGGTCAAGGCTCATGGGCAGAGTACTGCTCACTGAGGGAATGTGGCTCGGAATTTTCAGGCACACTTAAGGAAAAGTTCTGGTGTCAAAGACTTGTGTTGCTGTCCCTGTGGGAAATAAGCCAAACTAATGAGGAAAAATATTGAAAGATATTCCATTCTCCAGGCTCTCCTATGCATCCAGTTTTCTCTATTTCAGCTTATTAGTCTTCATTCTGTGTCTCTTGCAGCAGCCTTTGTCAGCACATGAATAATTAATGTTAATAGTCTCATCAACTTCAGGGCACAGTGCAAGACTCACTGAGCAAATGTTGGTTGGGCTTGTCCTGCCTCATGAAGTCTTTTCTTTCACATAAGGGATCCCACAGAAGAAAAGATGTGTTCTCCTTCTTTGGTGTTCCTTCAATAGGCAAATGTACCAATAAAAGAATTATGTGTGGTATCTCCTGCTATATAGATGTAGCCAGATTTTCTAATAAATGTGAACATTCAGTGAATATCTAACACAACAGTGTTAGGAAAAAAGCTGGTTTACTTTAATCTCTTTAAATCCAGACAGAAGATTATTTTTGTTTTAGCATCACACGGTCTTATCATATCATGGTTACATTGTGCTACTTCATAAATTTTAAATGAAAAAATAAAAAAAGGCAGTGGAACTGCTTCAGTCACAAACTGTTTCTTACACACTCCCCAAATGGGTTTGTCCACTGAAGGTGTCAGCACAAAACAGATGAGCAAGGAGAACCTAAGAGATCTGTTATGGCTCACTACTCCTGCAAGTAGTAATACAACCTCTCACTATTGCTCTGAATTTTTCCTGTGTTTTAATCCCTTCTCAAATCCATAATGGGAAATTGGAGTTACAATGAGTCTTCCCTTTTTGGCTGTGACTATGAATGAGGCACAGATAAAGTAAGCACCAAATCCTACCTTTGATAAACAGATTGCCAAGTTAGGTTGCAAGATGCAAATACTACAAATAAAAGAGGTTTAGTGAGATGCATCTGTTTTTAAATCACAGCATGCTTTCCTCCAGGGTGGAATACAATTGTGGTAAGCAGGAACACCTGAGGTTCCATTTAACATACATTTTATAAAAACATGAGAAATTGTTGAATACCACCACAGGTGAATAAAATGCCATACTGTTAACCAAACCACTGCAAATTATGCCATTTTATCTTATTAGAAAAAAAAAAAAGACAAAGAAAATGTCAAGATAAACCATCAGGAGTTTCAAAGAGTCTGACTCACATAAAATAACCCCTCAAAAGAAATCTCTTCTTACATCTGCCAAGAAACAGTAAAGTCACTCTTGACCACAATAAGAATGCACAGATAATAAATTGTCCAAGTCTCCAGAACATGAAAATGCAAGTAATTTAATTTAAAAAACACAGATATTTTAGAATAAACAAATATAATATGAATCTATTTATGAAACGTACTTAATATGGCTGTATCTTCATTTTTGAGTTTTAGCATAAGCATAACAACATCACCTCTAGGTGTTAGAACCCCATTAAAAATGTTTGAAAAAACTGTGTGCTTCAAAAGCAATCTGTACTACTGGCAGTGCTTTTTAAGTACGAGTACGTCCTTCACTGTTGAGTGGATCAAGAAAATCTCTGGTGCTGATTTGAAGTGAGTCTAAACTCAGAGAAAAATACCAAAACAATCTGATCAGATGGCTATTGGTTGTAGTAAAAAGGAGTAAATTCAGCAGAACTGGAGGAAGCAGCACATTAGGACTGGTTTTTGAATAAACTGGAACATACCTTGCAGTAAGACACATAAACATTAGCCTGGGCACACGCTTCAATCTGCTCCTGAACTTCAGATCTTAGTCAGGGTCTTTGTTTAAATGTTGTGAACGTTCAGGCAGGGGAAGGAAGAACGAGACAGAGCCAGCAGCTGCTGGGCAGCATCACTGTGTGAAACAGCCTCACACTGCAACAGCTCCCAGAGGTGTTTGGCTTGTCAGTGTCCCCTGAGCAGGACAACAACCCGAGCTCCCACTTCCCAGTGTGCTGTGACTCACTTATTGACAGTCTGCTGTCCAACCTCAACAAGTGTTTTGCTGGTCTGAATTACTTCTTTCCTCCATCCCAGTACCTAAATAAAAAACAGCCCATTGTACAACTCTCCACACATTTTGGTGAATTTCTTTTCTGCTATGTTTTAATTGAGTAAACTTGAATTGACTAAAAAGTAAGAAAAAAACCCCCGAGAGGCAGACCAGCAAATATATTGAAATTCACTTTGCCTGCTTAGTATATAATGAATGATGACAGCACTGGCTTTAAGGAGATAATTATTTTCATAGTCCATAAGAGTGAATATTTACTGGAGACACTTAGAAGAATTTCTTTGCATGAGTGAACTAATAAATTTTAATGAAGACAAGTGCGATATTTGGGGTTATACAATTAAAAGCAAACATATAGCATATTTAGCAAATTGAAAACCTACTAGCTGCCTCTATAAAATACACATTTGTTTTAGCAGTATTTTGTAATTTTTAAAAACTATGCACTCACATCTACTTTTAATTAAAGTTCTGAACTTTTTTCTATGTTTAATACCAGTACCCGTAGCACCCAAAACCATAGATGCTACAAATATGAAACAATTTATTAAATAGTTTAAATTGCAATTTAGAAATGAACTCAAGCCTTGTCCAGAAAAAAACATCAACACAAAACCAAACCCCAATCACCCACAATCTAATATCCCGTTAAACAGAAGGCATTATTCTGTTAAAAGTTAAAATAAAGGAAAGTTAAAATAAAGGAACTTCAAAGCAGGGGGGCAAGAGGAATGGTGGCTTGTGGACTGGGCCATGAAAATGAAGTGGCTGTTTTATATATTAAATGTACTAAGTAAAATCTGTGGTCATACTTTCAGCTGTTTGCATCTGCTTGTAGGAGATATGAGATCTTTATTTCTTGTTGCTATTTATGACACCCACTGCATTGTGATCTCTGCCAGTCTCACACAGTGACTTTGAAAATGTCTAAGCAAACAGATGACTCTCCACTCTGACTCCTAGAACAATATGTTTGCTTTAACACTCCTGCAAACACACAGGCCCTGATAACTAATAAAATGAGTCTTAAAAAGGTCTTAAACCAGAAAACATTGGTACCACACTGGTCCTGTAGCTTCCCTTGTGTTTTCCCACAGCAGCCAAGTACAGGGTATAATACCCATCTTCAATATGCAGATGGTTTCTGCAGCCCAGCAGACCCTTTACCAGCTCAAAGCAGTCTCACAACCTGCAGCTATTTCCCTTTCATTTCCTGGCATTATAAAGTAAGTGCCACACTGTCAAGAGTTCCCCTCTAAGAAGAGGATTTTCCTCTGAAATCCCATTTATTTAGATAAGCAGTAAAAGTGACATGGCAGCAGAAAGAGAAGAAAAATGATGCTAATTGGGTATGTGGAAAAACCTCCACGCTGAGAACCGGGACTTCATTATCCCAGAGCACTTTTTGAGTGTCAAAAGATACTGTGCAGTATTCCAACACAACATGATGACAGTCCAGGCAGGCCTGGGAGAAAGGCAGAAGAACAGCCAAGTAGGGAATAGCAGAGTTAGACAAATCCAAAGCGGATGGGTAACACAAACAGCAAAAGGAAGATACAGAAAGAAAATATTAGACACAGAAAGAAAAGACTTTACCACCCTAATTCTATTCAAGTGCAAACCTCCTGTCTGTGCCCTGTTGGAACACTTACAGAATTCCAGTACAAATTTCCTAAAACACTGGTATAAATGTTGCCATTTCCCCCCCTATACTAAACTCTCTCATGTTACCTACTTCTGCAAGTCCACATATACCTGCTCCAGTCTGGGAGATATACAGCCATCTCAGGAGAAATCTCTAGTCTCATTTAATTCAGCAAGGTTATCAATAATTTTATAGTCCTGTGTGTTAATTTTGCATAGAATAGAAAGTGATTCCATGTCAGGCATGTGGGGTTTTAAGCAGTTTGCCTGAAATAATTTGATATTTCCTCAGGAAAAGCCAGTCAAGAAATGTTGATGTTGGGCTTGTACTTTGTGCCACGTAATAAGCAAAATGCTTCAAACCCCATGTAACAGCACGGCTGTTGTGGGTTATTCATTGTGATATTTTTCATAAACTACCAATTGTGTCTGCCCAGATAATGCCAAGCCCCGTATGCTCTTTTTTGGCGAGCCAACTGCATTCAACCTACCAGATTAATGACACTTATAAATAAATAAAAGCCTACAATTTACTGTTAATAGAAGACCAGCTGGCATCCTACAGTGGAGCTGAAGGTGCAGCATGCACTGACAGAGATTGGTGAGAGGTTGCTGACTCATTTTTCATTTATTTTATGGGTGTTTTTCAGCACAAGGAGCTTACAAGCTATGATGCCGCTATCTCTGGCCGAGTTCTATCTCAACCTCATAACAGAAATCAGTAATTAAAGTTTAATATGCAGCATTGAGACTGTCTGCATCTCTCAAGGGGCCACTAGAAGGAAATTAGCAAAGAACGATGCAAGTTTGCTAGGAGGATTTGATAGCCGATTTTAAATTCATCTGCTTTGATTGGAAAATGGAAAACGCACCTCTGGGGCACCAGTTGTGTCCTTCCTGCAAGTTTTGTGTCTAAATAAACACAGCACATGGCAAACTTTGAACTAGCCCCATGTACAGCCCTGCAATAGCCATGGATTTGTGCTGCAGAAGCTCACTAATCTATCCTGATAACCCAAACTCCCCCAGCATAAAACACTGTCACGCAGAGCCGGGCGGAAGGAGAGCAGACAGACAACTGAAATTAGATGCTGATGAGATGCCAAGAAAAGATTGCTTCTAATGCTGTGCCACACCAGCAACTGAATAAGATGAAGCCTTTTTAGCTGAAACAAGAGTCAGCCTGTAGCACCTTTGGTTGTTTGTGCAAGAGAAAGGGTTTTTTGAAAGGTTATTCAAAAGGTTCAAGTGTTTTGAAAGGTTGTGGGCTTCTAGAAAGCTCATAAGTTTCAAGAATGCTTTACCACTCTGAGTTTTCATTCAGTTCAAGTGAAAGCAGTTCCTTACCTGCATTATTTATGCTCTGTACTCCCACCAAGCCATCTTTCTTTATGCAAACTGAGCAATGCCAGCAAATTCCCTCTGTGCCCAAGATGACTTTTTCCCACATTTTCCAGTGCTCTCAGTTTGCAGAGAGTAACCAAAGGGAATTATTTCTGCATCCTGGGTTATAGAATAGGTACTTCAGAGATGTATTTCACAGAAGATTTTCTGGCCTGGTTAGCAAAAGAACAGAAAGTCTACACTTCCATTTCTTCTAGTTCAGCCTCTATTACAACTCTCTGCTGTGCATGGCTGTAAGTGGCCATTTACTAGCACAAGTCTCCTATGTAAAATTTCAAAATCAGCTTTTTGGCATGACATCAAAGGGAGGCAGCATAGGATCTTTAGGCTGGAAACTCTTTCACTGAGTTTTCTTCTCTGCAAGGAGAAGGTTTACATATAAGATTTCTGTTCCCTGCTTCCCTGTATTTCAGGAAAGAATGAAATCCAGCTATATTGATTTCAAGCACGCAATGATACCTGGAATATGGAGCAAAAAGCTGCACTAAAAGAGTGCAAGATGGACTCAAGGCACAGGACTGATGTGCAGTGTCCAGCAGGCATTGGTCTCTCCTGCATCCGCTTCTGGAAAAGAAACTTTCCTGCTGCTGGCCAGACCAGTAGTTGAAAGATTACCTGGATTGAAAAGGAGCTTGTACTTGTAGAGATGCAGATCCCTGGCTATGAGAAAAAAATTGCTAGTTTGAGTCAAGTAGCTCAAAGAAGTGTCAGGTATCAGTTGCTAATCTGAGCAAATCAATGTCATTTTGATGAGTGCTACGGGAATTTGAAGAAAAATTGCCAGGTTCACAATTTCACTTTTCTTTTGAAAGTCCCCATGTGTACAAGCTTATGTAAGCTTGATTGAAGTCAATGAAGTGAAACTTTTTAAAAACAATTTAAGTGCCTTTTATAGGTGTCTAATTAATGATTATAGTCACCAGGGCAAGTTGTCCAAAAAACCAGCAAAAGTTAGAGAGGCTTATGCCTTTGTTTAGAGTTATGGAAAACAAGTAACAACCCAGAGAGAAAGCTTTTTTTTATTTGACACATGCAACTTCTAATGAATATAGCAGTTTGGACTCTAATAGTGTCACTAATTTTCATTTCAAATATAAAAGGCTTATGTCAACATTATTAAGATTAAACATCCCAGAGAAGTAGAGGAACAAGATTTTAATTTTTTTATTTAATAAGGATAAAAGCATGTTGATTTTCTTTTCCTTTTTCTGGGAAATGTCTCACTTTTTCCAAAGTATTCTGTCTGTAATACAGTTTGATATGAAGGAAGAAAGAGGAGCAGGATACAATTTAAAGACAGAGGACTTTTCTCCAGTGAAGGACTCCTGTAAAAAGTGTCTGAACTTCAACAGAGTTTTAAAGAAGTAATTTTCTTCTGAACCCATGACTTATTTTGATGAAGAAGGTGCTGCCTGCCAGAAGCAAAGCGCAAGGAAGACATCACACTGATCTGATTCCATTTGTCTAAGCAAGTTAGCCCATGTATCAAACCAGTGAAACTCTAGTGCTCCTAGTGCTTGTAAAGGAAAAAATCTTTCCCTATTGCAACAGGCTGCAGGATTGTCCAGAGGCCCTAAGAATCTTCATCAACATCCTTAAAGCATCAACAGCCATGATGGCAGCAGTAAATAATAAACACATGAAGAGTTCCAAAAGACAAGCTTAGCTTATCTTCTGTCCAAGTCTTTGTATCTCCCCCATCTCACTGGTGGGGTTTTATTAATTTCTACTGCATATCCTCTGCTTTAGTCCCACAATTTAACTCTGCACTATAGAGCAGGGACAAACACTGTCATTCGTATAGCTGGAGGAAAAAGTCAGGAATTGTGATTTCTTTTCCCTCTTGGGGCTTCACTTGACAGGAACATATTTAGGACACTTCCTTCTGCTCTCAAATTCTCCACCTTCCCTCGTATATCTGCATAATAATTTTTAATCTGACTCTGTTACCCAACATAACAAAAAGTTTGCATAACATTGCTCTTTCCTTTCATTGTCTAAATGCTCTAACAATGATAGCATGATGTATTGCTAAGCCCTTATGTGTTTGCAAGCTGGCAGAGCTAAGGGACACCTTGAGGGGGATAACAAACTTCACCAAACCTGCTTGGGCACCCAGTGGTCTGACCATGGTCTGGCATGTGTTCTGCTTGCATCTGGCAGACACATTTCATAGTTTTCTGTATAAATATTTGAATCCCTCAAATTAATATTTCTTCCCCCTCCCCACCAGATTAACACAATATTTTGAACAGATGATGCACCAGAAATTATGCGTGTTTGCTTCTTATAAATAATTTTGTTTAAAAATATTAGCCTCGTTGCTCTGAGAACCCAGCTAATCATTACACAGATTTATTTACACTGTGAGCCTTCAAGCTACTGTAATTGTCTCATCCTCCACATTTGTAATAGGGCACCACTGAATGCAATAAAAGAATATGTAATAAGTGGTCTTTTGCACAACATTTTTTTCTTTTTACTTGTATTGTCAAAATATTACAGTGTTTACGGGGGGTAATTTTGTTGCTACCTGATTCAAGGACAACTTTATAAAGTTGTCCTCTTCTCCACATCCAGAAGAGTTCACTAAGGGTGCAGACACACTCTTTAAAAAGGAACATTATTATGATCCAAACCTTGCCCTTTCATATTTTTACTTAATGTTTGTCGATATAAGCTGGAAAAGATTAGTGAAAAGTTGTTTTGTAATGAGCAAGATCACCCTTTGTGTTTATAGCTGATCAATAACAACTTGAGATGAGAACTGTGATACAAAACCTGTCTTATTCCTTACTAATTTAATAGGGAATAAGGAGGGGTTGTACCACTGCCTGAACACAGTTCACACACTGAACAAATAAGCTTAATGCTATTATTAAAAGTGTTTGGAATTCACAGAATTCACAGAATAACTAGATTGGAAGAGACCTTAAAGATGAGCGATTCCAACCCATGCCCTAACACCTCAACTAAACCATGGTGCTGAGTGCCACATCCAGTCTTTTTTTAAACACATCCAGGGATGGTTTAAAAAAATCCACCACCCCCTGGGCAGGCCATTCCAGAACTTTATCACCCTTTCTGTAAAAATCTTTTTCCTAATATCCAACCTATATTTCCCTTGACACAGCTTGAGACTGTCCTCTGGTTCTGTCAGTTGCTGTCTGGTGAAAGAGACCAACCCCACCTGACTACAATGCCCTTTCAGGAAGCTGTAGAACCCTGAAGTTTGCTCTGAAATCTTGCTTAAGTAAAGCTGAAGTTACAAGCTGAAGCTGCCAAAAGCACATATGGATTAAAAAAAAAATAATAGTTCTTTAAGACTGAGCACAAATGGGATTTCATATTGCTTGGGAGGCTTTGTCTTGTTTTTAGACTCTCACAGCAAAAAGCTTTTCATGTGTCCACCAGTAGCTGAAGACACATACAGAACCAAATTGTCTTCCATTTAAAGCACTTCCTTGCAGGCATCCCACATGCATCAGGCCAAAATAATCTGGTTATGAGAATGCAGAGCCATCAGCAAGCCAGATCACACAAGAGAACCCGACCCCCTGATATCGTGTTGCCCGTGGACAGCTCTGATGCAGCATCGTTACGCTGCTGCCTAATTGCCTCCCCCTGCAATGACGTGCGGGTCCTTCTAGAGAAGCAACCAGCCCTGCTGCTACAGGACACTGGCTGAATTCTGCACAGAACTCATTGTCAGGTTCATTGTCTAATAAAACAAAAAGCTCAGTTTCAGAGCGAGAAAAAGCCTTTTCTGCACAAACAGGGAAATAAAGCCTTTGCAAGCCTCCTGCTGCCGGGCACCATTTTGTGGAGATGGCAACATCTGAGGCATTGGAAGAGCGAGGGCCTGGCAGAAGGGCTGACAATGAGCCACCATACTGTGGTGTCAGGAGCCTCACGTCAGCAAAACAGCATTCACCAGCTGGAGGCCCACAAGTGCCAGTTTTAATTATAAACTTTATTTTCAAATAGAGCTCACAGTTTGTTCAGGGTACACTTCATGCCATCAGAGCATTTGAGCACTGCACCAGCCAAATTGGTGGCTTGCTATGTTCTTAGAAAAAGAACTGTAGACCTAAAATACTTGTGTTCATTCAGAAGAACAATAATCTTTTGCAGTCAGTTTGTCAAGGACCATGTTATCCAGATGTACAAGTAAAATACCTAATGCTTTCTGTACACAGAACCATTATCCTCTGCTCTACTTTCACCTTTAGACTCATGATTATTCCTTTTATATTCATATTTCCTACGAAGTAAATGTTCTTAGTTATACAAATTTAGTACATGTACATTCACCTAAATGTTGATTTAAATGTTTATTTTGGGTTTGCCAAGGAGACTGTTGCTCAGTTTTGCATACCTTGATTCCATTGTACTCATGCCACAACTCAGGAGGCAGAAAATATGCTCATGAAAAGAATTGGTCAGTCAGTTTGTGATTTCACCCATGCTTTCCAACATTCATTTGGCACAAATGTAACATTTCACTGCTGCTCTAGACTCCATTCTTCATTCTTTTGTTTTATAACCATCCTTCTTTTTCCAACAATTGCTGTAGAACATTTAATTAAGGGTTCCATTCTAAACTTTCTGTATTAACATTTGGAAGGTCTTAAAATGTTCATTTCTTCATATGCTTATACAGAGACTTATGTGTGTATATACCTACATACGCATACATACATAACATTATTCATACATTCTTTTGAATCATCTTGGTATCATGATAATAGAACTTTAGAAACAATAAATATGAGTTTTAAAGATATTATTTTTCCAATATATTCCAAATAATTTTGATCCACCAGGAAAATATCAGCCCAATTTTTGTTATCACAAATTATATCCATTCCTCCTTGCTACTCTAAGCTAGTTTGAAACAGCATGCAAAGAGCTTTCAGGTAAGGGATTCTCCTGACAAAAGCTGCTTCATAATACTTTTAGAAACTAGAATCTGATGCAAAAAATGTGTCACCCAGTTTATTCCATAAGCTGAAAAATGATGCAGTGTTGATCACCTATGGTGAACAGATCTCATGCATTAATTAACTGCTTCTTAAACTGTCCATTTAGATTAATGGAGAAAATTCCACTAGAGATGAAAACTGTCTCACTACAAAATAAAGCATCTGAGTGACAGACTGGTATTCTGCATTAAAAAAAAATGGAGGAGATATGAATGAAAGGACAGAGACATATCAGCTATATGCTGTCAAAAATGTCTTCCAAAACTTGCTTCACTTAATTCCTTTATACCACACTGACAGGGATGATGTATCATTTAGTACTTTAAAAGATTCTCCAGTAAGCCAGAAAAGTGATGAGTGGCTCTTGTGACCCTGGCACCCAGAATAATTATGATTATCTGCACTATTTAGCCTGAAAGGAAACGGACAGTGTTCATGGTCTGTTAGTTCAGCTATGATGTTTGATAATCTATTCACACAAGTCATTGGAGGTCACTCAACCTTAGAGTACTTCAAGCACACTTAGTTAGCCTTTACTGAATGGTGAAGTGCAAGTGCCCCATTTCTATTGCTATGACACTATTGAAAGACTGGAACTGCTGAAGGATGAAAATAATTTCATTTTATGTCTGCTATGTAGAAAGATTTGAATACACTCAGTTGTTTGGCTGGACTGTAAATATGAAAAGCCTGCTAAGATGTCGAGAGAAGTGAAAACCAAGCAGATGGAAAATGAAGCTGAAGAAAATTAAGCTGGTTCTGTGCAACTGGTTAGAAGCGTTACCAGAATCTTACCCTTCACCCAAACACAGACAAAATCCCCAACTCCACAAGCATTCCTTAGCTACAAGTTAGCCTGCATTGCATAACAAAAGCATAAAAATGGTTCTGATTATGTGTTTTCTAAAAAGTAACTACAAAAGTAGCTTCTTGGTTGCATGATTAATGTTTTTATATTAAATTGAAGTCACATTGGAATTTTACCAACTTATTAGAATTTGAAGAGGTGTTATTAAAAGCAAGTGTAATATAAAAAAGGGACCACCAAACCACTAGCTTATGTTTTTAAATATAAAACCATTTAAATTTTAAAAACAAAGTGGGTTCACTATCTCTGTAGACCAACTCCATGGATTTTTGGCTTCAAGGGGAGCAGCCATGGCATCATCACATAGGACAAAAGAGGTACATCAAAACAGGTCCTTTCCAATGAGAAAGTGCTATTTAACAAATCTATGCTCACTGCATTTTCTGGCCACTTTGGGGAGCAGACCCACTTGATCTTTCAGAGATAATGTCTTTTTCACTGTTTCATGTGTACAGAAAGCATCAGATGGAGTGGGAACATGAAAATTTTTCCAAGACCAATTTTACATCCTAGATTTGAAAAAATACAATTCAGAACAAAAGTTAAAAGACTACATATAGGTATCCAGCTGCTACAGAAAGTTTTCCAACTTTTCCAGAAATCAATATTCTCACACAGATACAAATTAAAAGTGTGGAGACTTGGCCCTCAGTATTGATTCAAGACATCTCTATGACTTGACTGTGTTTGTAACGGTAAAAAACTTCCCAATGTATAATCTCTTTGCAAGTGCATTATAACCCTTTAGGAGACTATATTCTGTGATAGTCTTTGCTGCTGCAAATTCTGCTTCTATGGCAAAAAGCCCTCCAAAACAAAAAAACGAAAGCCCCAAAACCAGAGTAGTAAAACTGCAGACTGTGTGATTCTGTGAGACCTCCCTAACTCCCTGGGTACTTTTCTGATGCTGCAATTTCTTCTTTGCAATTCATCTTTACTATATGCACAAGCTTTTGCAATTTTTTTAAGCCTCACAAGCTGCATGAACCAATGCAGAGAGGAGAACAAGGCTCTTCATACCACTCATGGGTCATCTCTCACTGCTTTGCTTACCAAGAGGTAACTACTGAGCCCAAGCCAGGGACTGCAAAAATTTCACAAAAGCTCATTCTGGGTAAATTGGAAATGCCTCTAAGAACAGTCTGAAGATGTTTTTCCTTTTTCCCAAAACTTAAAACCAGCGGCAGTTTGTTACTTCTTTGCTTTATGTTTCCTCCCCACCACCCTTCATATGTTATGTTTATAAGAATCTCAGTCTTAGGACAAAAGCCTGAGCTAACTTTTTTTTTTTTTTCCTAAATTTGTTTCCTCAAATAACCTCATTCTCAATATTTGTGGTAAAATTATTACTTATAAATAACCAAACTAAACACACACACGATTCTATCGAAGCAAGATTGTGTACTTAAATCAAAGGCTGAAAAAAGATCAATACACAATTATTTTTAAATACATCTCTGTTATTCTGTTTTTCTTTGAATTTCTCTATTAATCTTGAATTAATTTTCTTTTTGCAATAGTTATAATGCCATTATTGGGTTTTGTATCTGAAATACTTTAAAATAGCAAGAGCACTAAGTATTTTAATATATTATAAGGGAATCTATATCCAGGTAACAGATCAAAGCCGTATATTTCATTTTTACAACCAAATAAAACTGCATATTCCTTAGTTTAGCACAAATAATTCATGCTGTGGCAAAGAATGGTATAAAGAGCTGTCAGACAAGGATGCAGGTATTCCTTTTTGTTTGTTCTATTTAAAGCAGTACATTTTCAGTTCTAGCAAGTACCTGTGATCACTAAGAAAAGTACTAATACCTCAATATTTATCCCACAGTGGCCATGCTCACTGTGCCTGCATTTCTAATAATGAAAACCCTTTCACTGAGCTCCACATCAGTAGTGGAGCCTGCTCTTGTAAGTTCCAGCCTAGACACGTACTCAGGACAACTTCCCAGTCAACAACCCCAGAACAGTGTTGGAAAAGGAGGTTATGCACCTTCATCTAGTTCTCCTTTTCATCATACAAGCAAGTTTGTTGGTTTTGATTGTTTGGGTTTTTTTCATGGTAGAATAAAGAAGGAAAAAGTTTGCCAGCAACTACTTATCAAGAATTGGTCCCTTCTCACTACTGGCCATAATACAGCTCCAGTGTTTAATAAACAGCTCATGAACATATTGAGTTTTCTTATACTGTGGATTTTCTTGATTTTCTTGATTTTGAAGGGTTTCTCACGTGGCACAGAAATTTGATGTTCCACCAAGTTTCAGTGATTGTAAATTAAGAACGGAAACTGTAATGTGCTCAAGGGCTAAAAGACTTTCTCCTTAAACTTAGAATGAAGAAAGTATGACAAAAGTAATTTCAAGTATTTCAATCCTTAGATAAAACTTGATACTTCTTTCCCCTCCTCAGTCTTCCTCATTAACTCTCTCCCATAAAGTTTATTTAAGTCAAGGAATGACCAAAAGTCAAATGTAAGATATTAAAACCTAAAGCACACCTCAGCACAATGACAATTCAACTACCTTTGTACGGATCAAAATTCAAATCAGCTTGAGATTTAAGCAGTGTCACTTTCTCATTCTTACCTTCTCCTCACGTTATATTATCCCGGTTCATCAAGCACTCCTGCCAGTTTTCAGATGTGTAGACAAAAATTGTTATTTCTCATAGGTCCTAGAAGCTCCCTCTATGGTACCAGGAAGGAGAGTTTGATGACAGCAAGCTTGCTCAGCATCTTTCCTTTCCACTGCCCTCAAAGGATGAGTAAAAAGAAAGAAGATATGACAGCCAGAGAGAATAGGGTGATGTTTATCATTCAAGGGAGCAGGAGACAATTTTGCTTAATCATAGCTTTGTTTAAGTAGCATCAAACTCTTCATGCAACGCTATAAACCCCTAATTGCTCCATTGCCTTACTTTCCAAGGAAGTTTCCTAGGAAACTTCAACTTGGATATCACCAAACAACTCTAGTTGTTGACAGAGAAGTGAGAGTGATTAGGAACATAAATAAAATTAACTATGAGGAGAAAAAGTAAATCAGAAATTGAGTCACTGTAAATGCTAAATAGGGCTGTCGGCAGTAGAGACAAAAAACCCAGAGCCTAACCCAAAGAAAACTGCCCAGAGTAGTAAGGCTTTTGTGCAGCAGATACTATGAAAGAGCTCAGATTTATGGAGAGAACTTGATTTACAATCACAAATTAATAAGGGCTATAGGCACAATGGAGAACAAAGCTACTGGACAAAACAGGACATCTTCAGTTCAGGTTCCAGGCCATTCAGTCATCCATCCTATAAAGACTATAATTTTTTATGATTTAGGGTATGTTTTTCCTTGTTACTGTGATGGTCTAAGTAAGGCAGATTTGTTAAAATAAAAATCAGATAACATATTATAATCTAAGGAAAAAAACAACCAGCTTTTGGACACAAGCCTTCCTAACTTCCTACATAATCAATTATAATTTTAAAAGATATGACCCTCCAAGCAAAATGTGTCAATACTCTTCAAGAGTGACAAAACTGGCAAAAAAGCAGCTTTTGGTATATTTGCTATTTCACACACATAAGAGCAAATCTCAGTTTATTTCTATCTCACTGCTGATGGCCTTGTCAGCTGTTACTGGTCATTAGCATCTTTGTTACTGGTCATTAGCATTAGCATCATTCAAATAATTTTGCCATTCAATCGCTTCCTCACCCTTCACAACAGTACTTCATGTGGCTTGTTACTGGAAGTAATGATTACTTTTTTAAAAGAATTACTTGTGACTTTTGAGTTTTGACTAGTCAGCCAGCAAGCAACAAGGCTGAACTCAGACTTTCAGGTAGTTACGTATTTATCATTAAATTTCACAGAATAGCAGGTTGGAACAGACCTGAAGGATCATTTGGTCCACCCTTTCTTGCCAAAAGCACAGTCTAGACAAGATGGCTCAGCACCCTGTCCAGCAGCATCTTAAAAGTGTCCAATGCTCTGGAATGCACCACTTCGCTGGGAAGATTATTCCAATGGCTGAATACTGTGAAAAGTTTTCCTCTTGCATCTAATTGGAACCTCCCCAGAAGCCTCGTTTATCAAGACTTATGCTGATATAGGAAATCTCTACTGGTCCTGTGTTCAGACATCTTAGACAACTTGTTAGGCAGCATCGTTACCTTGAATTACAATAGACAATAAATAGCATAACAGAGGATCCTATATATGTTTGAGGTCCATGACAGATAATCCTTCTCTTCCTTTGCTTCTTCTCCTTAATTATCAATGATGTCAGAAAAATTCAAAATCTTGATCTAGTCTTACCCCGCAACAATTTCTCACCCACAAACAGGCAGCTCAGGCACACTGCACCATTTCACTATCAGAGCTGCTTTATACCCGGCACATTTTCCATTATTCTCTCAAACCCAAGGCAGGATGTCCTGATTTAAGGGAAAGCCACTTTCAGCTGGCATTTGTGGCTAACAAAAGACCGTCTCTGTGCACAGTATCACAGAAAACTTGTTTTGCTTTTGCCCTGTAGAAGTGTTAGCTATGAACCCTGTCAACAAAAATTGATCAAAAACTGCTTGGTTTTTGCTAGCAGCATAGCCAGGCTCGGGTTTCACTTTGCTGAGGGCTTTGCCACGTTCCAGCAGAACTGTAATGGGGCTTGTTTGTGCCGGCGGGGGGAAGGAGGTCTGCCACAGCACATGGCACTCGGAGCTGCTGCCACACACCAGCCAGTCACATTCTGTTTGCGAGCTTCCAAGCTAAGCTGTGTTTTACTACAAACATAAACGCAGGGGCTTGGGTTTTTTCTTCTGCGTCTAGCACAGATTACAGCAGGCACCTTGCAACCCAAACCCAGCCACCATAAAGATACAGAGCCCTTGAGGGAAGTTGCAATTCCACAAGGGCAAGAGCTTGCATTTAACCCCAGAGAGAAGCACGCTTTGGAGCATTCCTTAAGGCAGAAAGCACATGGACTATACTCCAAATACCTTCTGTGTGATATGGAAGTAAGGAGGCATCTTGCAAAGCTTTTATCATCTTTTGGATAAACTAATGCTTCTAAATTCTTGCAGGTGCCTTATGAAAACTCCTATCATCATTCCCTGATTGTAATAATAATAATAATAACAACAATAATATTGTTAAGACCCATTCACCTTCTGCAAATGTCATTTTGGTAATTGGCGATATATAAGAAATCTCATCAACAAACACATGTGTATTATTTACCACCTATAGGGTAATCCCAGTTTGCAGGTTAAGAAAAATAAACTAGCTCAGTATTACTGAAATCCTCCCCAAGATGTGGAGAATCAAGTAAAGTAGCTCACTGAGATCACATGACAATAGTAATTTACAATCATTATCATGTTCATTGGAGTTTCTATTATATCCCAAATGCTTTATTTTTCACATGCATGTGTCACACACTTGCTATATTAGAGAAAAAACAAAAAAAAACCAAAACAAAACAAACCCCAAAAATCTTTCAGGCAGGGTGACTTGTTTCCAGAACAACTTAGCCCCAAACCCACAAAGTGCTGGCTTTTTCAACCCAGTTGTGCCAAGAGACATGAGTCAGATAAGCCACCACCTTTCCATCCTTACAGACACGTTGTCTAACACTTAAAACAGAGTTTCAGCCCCTTAGTAATGGCTTGGTGACTTAGAAAATTTGTGTCCTTCTCCTGATTGATCCCGTGCAGAACAAGTAGAGTAAAGTGGAGTCAGGCATGCTATGGCTGTGTGGCAGCCATGCCATTTTTCTCACAGCAGCACAAACCTGCAATTTTTTAAGCCCCAGATGGCTGCAGAAGGTGTATGGAAGATTCCCCTGCTTTCTCTGGCAGAAATAATAAGACATTAAAATGAACAAAAGCTTTGGAAAAAAAAATTCTATATGTTTCTGGGTTGATTAATCAATATTTAATTATTTAGAAGCTCTAAATGGCTATCTTTGGCTGGCATGGGTACAAAACATGTTATCATCTGTCAATAGAGGCCAGGAAATCAGATCTTAAGCATGTAGCAGGGCACTGCTCTGCAGAGAAAGTGTTTACTCCATTTGCTGCACTTTACCATTTCATTTCATCAAAGGTGTTTATGTCACACTTAATGAGATAAGGGACAGCAGAGGCCTCAATTTCAGGTCTAAGCACTGTCTGATAACTGCAGCAATCTGGGAATAAACACTGCTTTGCAGAAATCATTTTTTAGAGCCCTAATAAAGTAATCGTAGGCCTTACTAGAAATTGGTTAATTGGATCATCTATGTTTCGTTCTGGGAGTAAAATGTGTATTACTATGATTAATTCATTAGAGAGTGTTCTTACTGGAGTTAATTCGATAGTTCTGAACCAAGGCACCACACTGCTGAGTGGCTATTGTGCTTCTGCAGAATTTATGTACTAAAGCCTCAAAACATATCTACCTTGCTAAAGGTGCCAAAATTTTTCTGATCCTCTGGATATAATGAGGTTCTCCTTGGTTCAGCTTGTGGCCAGCACAGCCCCAGAGCTCAGAGTTAATTCACAGCAGTTCTGTGAATGTGAAGACATGGGAACACCCAGTGTATCCAAAATGGTCTGCCAATTTTTTAAGTTCTTTTTACATCTCCCCAGGCAGTGGATAAGCTTTCTTCTATATTCACCACAACCTGAAAGGCTCAGAGAGATGCTGGCACTGGCCTCCATCTAGTCAGTAGCTACCAAAAGGGATGTGCCCCGCAACTGCTTGACAAGCTCAGACTGCTGACACAGTCCAGAGGTTTTTGAGCTCTTTTGGATGCAGCTTTTTAGCGACCCATCTGCTCTGACAGTCTCAGCTGCTAGTGAATCCCTCTACAGGTTTTAGGTGCTTGGTCTCATGCACATTTTTTTACTCTTAACAGATGTATCTTCAGCAAATACTGTTGGAGTGCCCCTCTCTGAGAAATTAGCTACTAATCAGCTGTGAGGATGCCTATAGACAGTAGGGAATTGTCATACATTGGCAAAGTTGTTCAGGAACAACAAGAGGGAGCTTGAAATTACATTCCACTGAGGCAAAGAACACAGAAGTCTTTTACTGTCCATCTCAAACCAGACTATGATACCCTTTCAAGAAAGCAATCTCAGAACCTTATTCCAACTTCTTACACTTTCTGATATATCAAGGTAAAAGTTACTAAATATTGATATACTTATAATGTAATATTACTCAAAGACTAATCAAAGACTATTACTCAAAGACTAAGACTACTTTCAAGACAGTACACTGCTAGAAAGTAATTTTTTTGCCTGGAAAAAACTGATCTGTAGACTGGGCTGCTGGGAAATCAACACACACAGATAGAAGGATAAAGCAATCTTAGTGACTTCTCTCATCATGGCTATTCTAGCTTTAACTCTCGTGTGTTCCATCTAAGACATGAATCTTTAACCCTATAAAGTAGTGAGAAGCAAGGACTAAACTGAATTATTCATTAATCCTTAAGTCAAATTAGAATATTCTACATATCTTCCATTCTTGGGATTTGACATGTTCTGAACAAGGAAAAGTTCTCTTTTACAGACAGGAAAACTTTCCACTGCTCTCAAAGTTTATGTGCTTGTTAAATAGGCTGTAATAATTAAATGCATACACATGCTTGAATGATAAATTTTAGTAATAAGTGCACTGGGACTTACCATGACCTTATCAAGTGGGGCTAGCCAGTCATTAATTCAGATAACGCAATTTATTATCATAATCTTTCGCTTATACTATTGTAGGGCATATGATTTATCCTAATTTGCATATGCAGATTGAGATGCAATCATTTCATTAATTTTAATGCTTTTTCTTAATCCCATCAAGATTAACACTTTGTCTAAAAGTTCTGTACAGCATACTTGTAACTGCCCATTAATGTGTTATCCTAATATTAGTATGGGTGAATTATAATGAACAAAGTATGTTAATTTGAATGTGCTAGTTCCAGATGAGATACTGCACCAATAGGGCACATATATAATTATCTTGTTTTACATATAGGTAGTGCATTTGTTGGGAACACTGCAGTTCCTGTACACTTTGTGGGCATTGCTTCAGGCAGGAATTTGGGGTACATCTCTGACCCTCTCTACCACCACTGTCAGAGATACCATGTGGCATCTTACACTACCACTAAATATTTGACTTTCCTGTTTTTCAGTAAGACACACAGTGGCAGAGTCAGCCATTCATTAATGCTTGAGAAGTGAAGACTCAGATAAAGCAGATGCTTGAATTTTTGTTTACTAACTACAGATTGGGAATAGATGCATCACGTTAATTCATGTGTAATGTTCAATGGAATCATCATATTTATTCTAATATTTGCATTGATTCAACCTAATGACATCTCCATTTTATACACACTCAGTGCATATCTGAGTGTATAAGTGTACTTATTCAAATGCAGGGCAAGTAACTACATTTCACTCACAAAATCAAGAATGACTGTGTAGCAAGCAGATTTTTTTTAATTGCTGACAGCGAAACTCAGATCATGTTAATTTGCTAAAACTGCTGAACAGACATTAGGTAGGAATTTCAGTCATCAGTGATATCAACAGATAGCAGTATAATCAAAGCAAAGGTTAAATTCAATTTACCATTTTATTGGAAAGGAAGTTTTATTTTTAAGCTTATTGGCAGAAGAGAACCTAAAATTAAAAACTTTCAGAAAAATGTCTAGAGATTCTTCCTTTTATTATTTTGTTTAATTAAGAAAATAATGTGTGTCTGGATGTATTGGTTGTTTTCCCACATTGCCATAGATTAGAATAAGAAGCTCAAATAAAGTGTTTCATTGTACTTTTATATTTTTAACCAGATTCAAGGTTTGACCCATTTAAGCATATGCAAGAGGAAATACATCAAGCATTGAAATATATTAGGCATCCTAATTAGGCAGTGAGGATTTATCAGTGATGAGTAGGTTTTCCTCAAGCAAGCAAATATACATTATGTCTCTAGTTCTACTGAAGATGCTTAAGGTAATAGATTTGGGCCAACATGTTTTATTCATGACTTAAAGCTGGTGTTATTTTCCAATGGGAAAAAGCAGTTCTAAGTTTGAGTAATTACTATATTACTCTAACCTTTTGCTGTTATTAGCCAGCTGGGATAATATTGAGGATTTTAGCTTCATTCAGGCCTCCGCTGAGTTCAAAGAACTCTTTCTGCTCTCCCCATTCCTTCCCAGGCTGTTCCTAAAACTTGTCAATGCTTTCTAGCTAGGCTTAATCAGAATTTCAGTCAGCCAGGGAACAGAGGGTGTGTAGATCACTTTGACATGGATGTTAAGTACCACTGTCTGCAATTCTCACCCAAATGCATTTTTGTTAGAATTTGCTTTCAGTTTTGCTACTTTTGTCAGCAGTATTTGTTTTTCTTTCCAAGTTAGCTTTATCCCAAAATTAGTTATTTATTAACTAAGCAACCTACTGATACTACCTCCACTTCAAAGGCACACTAAGCAGACAGTGTGGTTGTGAGGTTCTGGGGAATGCATAGCAGGGGCAGGTGCTTTCTCACTATAATTTTGATCTATGTTTATATTATTGTATAGAAGCAAAAAGAACTGAAAAAAACCCCAGTGTGGTATTACAGAGCACCTATACTTTGGAAGTAAGGAATGTGTACAAATTTATCTTGATCTTTATTAAAAGTGTCTTGTGACATCTGGAAGAAGCTTTCAACAACATGGGTATAATTTTAAGTATTTCTTGCTTAATAAGAACATTCTAATGAGACCACACAGATTTGTCTGTCAGCTTTGGTACGGGAGAACAGAATTTCACACAGATTTTGCACCACATAATAGCTAACCTTGAGTTAAGCTGTGGTTTCCTTCATTCTCTTCCATCTTTATTTTTATGAACACCAAGTGCTCAAAATGATTCTTGTACATGTAACTCAACCCCCTGAACATCCCAGGCACCAGCAAATAAGTCTCCTACTAACCCCACCGCCGATAAGGGCAGGGCAGAGGCAGTGCAGCACACCAATCGCTAGCTCCTGCTCTAAACCCAATGTCAGCCTGAGCTCAGCAGCACCAGTTCCACCCGAGCCACGCCAGAAGAAGGCAGCTCAATGCTTCCTCCTGCTGGACCTCCAGTCACCCAAGTGATCCCCAGCATCCCGGCACTGGCATCCATTCGGTGCTCACGCCCAACTACCTATTTACACCCCATAATAGGGCTTCGTTTGCATACAAATGGCACTGAAACCCTTCCCACTGAACCTAAAAATACAGCATGTAGAACATAAGAGGAATTTTAAAAGGTGGGGGAATATTCTTTGATCTGAAGACATGCACGATCCCATTGATTAGCATCTTTTAGCACAAGATACAAAAAGAAAATTGAGAACACCAAGATAAAGATCAAACTCTGCCATACTGAAAGAGTATGAAAAGAACACATATTTTTACTGTAGAGTATTGATCTTTTTTATGTTAACTACAAGCTTTAATTAAAACTTCAGGTACTAATATCATGCCACATAATTAAGAAGAAAAAACACTACTTGAGTTTAGAGAAGATACAAGTTTTATGGCTCGTTTCTTTGTTTTAAGTAGTAGCAGGGAAACCCCTTGCAAGTGAAAGAATATTTCCAGCCACTGGAGAGTTAGGATGTTAACCTAAAAATCCCTAAATTTGTTCCATAACATCCAGGGTGTGAAATTTCTCAGCTTTATGTCAGGCTGACTGCAAGGAATCCAGTCTTTTCTTTCGTTCCCTCAGTCAGACATGGTTATAAATGTTGGGTTTTTTCCTTATGGATCCTCAGAAGCTTACACTATCACCTTGCAATATGTTTTATTTTTATGGCCTGACTATGGATTTTCCCACTGTTTCTTTTTTGCTAAAAAGGAGGGGGGTGGAATCTAATTTTTTTTCTAGATTCCTATTTTAGCATGGGAAAGTTCATCTGTGTCTCCTCACATATTCCATACGTAATAATCCAACAGCAAGCACTGAGCTTTAGTGACAGACTCAGACTCTGCCACCAGCAATTAGGAAATGCTCACATCTCCTTACTATTTTTCATTATTCCAACATGTTCAATTTGTTTCTCAATATACTTACAACATAAATTTGCCCCTCAGCACCCATTCAGTGATCAGAAGGAAGTACAATAACCAAAACTTCCTCAGAGTGCTTTGGTCACAAATGAACTTTAAATTAGAGATGTAAAAAGAGTGATCTGAGCTCATTTTCCCATGGTCATTTCTGGAAAATCTCCATCAAGCCAGCATCTTAAATGAAAAGCAGATTTTCCTCCACAATATTTTCATTCAAGATTTATCCTTATTTTATTTTTACTCTTTAATTGAGTTCTTTTTCCAACACTTCCTTAGTTGTATGCATTTTCTCTTCCCAAAGCTGAGGGACCTGTTTTTTTTAAGCCAATACTGTTATTGTAGTCTCCTTTGCATGGAGATGCTGGAATAGAATTTTGTGAGTTGCTTGCAGATACTACTATTATTAATAATCTCAATAAAAATAGCAAATTTTACCAAGCAACCCAGCAGAAGAAACTGTTACCCATTGGAAGTGCCAATTAAAACCTGTTCAACTAACAGGGAGAGATGGTTACTAATAAGGGGATTTTCTTTGAAAATCCCTATCGAGTGTCTTTGCCCTGACCATATGCATAATTTTCCATGTGCATATCCTCATCAACATGAGATAGCTCCTCTGTGCCATGACTTGCATCACCCCATAACGTGGTTAGTGGGGGTATGGCAAACACACAGAGCTTTATAACCACAGCCATACAATGCACTTCACAGCAGTTTGAGAAATACGTGCACTGGAACTTGCAGATTTAAATGACTGTGTGATCCACAAGCAAATCTGAAAAGGGAAAACATGCTGATCACATGTTGTAGATAAGCCATTCTAACAATTGTTTCATTACAATTGCAGCATCTTCAAACAGATGGAATGATAAAGAGTAATAAGTGAATTTTATATCAATTCATAGAGCTGAACTTCAGAGATAAGCTGCCAGCAATTTTGAAAATACTTTAAAGACCCTAAAGGTTTGGATGTTACTTTAAAATTTCCCCCTTAAAACCAGAAACAAAAGTTTAATTTTTTTCTTTTGATCTGCAAAGATATTAATTTCTCTTTAATTCAAATGGTCTCTTTTCAACTTTGAAGGATATGCTAGTGCATGTATATATACAGAACATTATAAAATATATATTAGCTTGTCTGCAGCCTTCAAAAAGGGCTTTAATTTGCTGCTGTTTCAAAAGACTGAGGGGATTGCCTTCAGGAGGATGAGAAGAGTGGCAAATGTGACAGCTGCAGGGCTCTGCAAGACATTGTAGAGAAAAATAAATGGACAGGGGATTGAGTTGCTGAAGCCAGTCATGTTCCCTTTCCCTCAAGCCCTGGCCAGTGCAGTGGCTGGGAGGATGCTGTCTGCAGTCTGCTACAGGTAAGAGTCAGATCAAACCTCAGCAGTGACAGGAGGTCTTCCTTGCACTGCTGTGTCAGCTCATCTCTCAGACACCCCTGCTGACCACATTTTGGTTCCTATTTCTACTCGAAGTGAGCCTGCATGCAGAAAGCACAGGCAGAGCAAAGTGCCCCACCCCTGCAGGCAGAGCAGGACACAAAGGATCTCACCAGCTCCTTTCCCCTCGGGCACACACTGAGCCCCACTGCCAAGGTCACCACAATCCCTGCTCTGAACAGGAAAGAGCAGGCTGGAGACAGGATCTAGCACAGAGAACTAGACTGCACACTTCCTTCTTCACTAAATGAACTCAGGTGTACAACTGGAGGATGACTGGTATTGACCTATTCTTACTCAAATCACACAATTTTATTAAGAAGTTATTTCAGGACTGCAGGCTCTGTGTTAACATGAATCAAACTCCAGCCACTAAATGCTACCATTGTGTTACATCATTGGTAGTTTCAAAAGCACAGAAAGATAAAGTTCTCTGCAAACTTTGGATTGCCAAGGTCATACATTCAACATTAGTAATTATGGTTCACTATGGGATGAAATAGCATTATGTCAATATTTCTAACTTATTTTCCTCTCTGCAGCACAAAGATTTACTCAATTATTTCACTGGCCATTAATGATAGGTGTTCTTTCAATTAAAAGAAAAGCCCACAGACCTATATAACCTATTGTGTTCCAGAGACACTGGGTAAATCATTATCTCCTGTACAAGACCATTATCACTGTGTGCCATAACAATCAGACTTAATGAGGCTTTCCTCTTGCCTACTCTCTTGACTGCCACCAGCAATGTTTTCTGTTTACCAAGTTCCTCTATGCTGATTGTGTGTTGAAATTACAATCCATCCTTTTCCCAGAGAACACTGTTTATATCAGCAGCTGAAAAGTAGAGAAGGGGCATTTCTGTGCCAAAGGCACAAGAAACATCTTGGGTATTCCAGGTTTAAATAAGTTTTTTGCCCTGACTTGGGCAAAAATCATTAAAAGTTTTGGCATGTACTGGCACATTTTAAGGGTTCAGGGTTGTCATACAAACCAGGAAGGCAGTTTTGCAACCCCCAGAGATGAACCAGGACCTTCCTGGTCCACTTAAGATCCCAGCTATGTTAGATGTTCCTCTCAGTATGATGTTTCCTTTAATAGATTCATCTTTCATTAAAACATTCTGAAGAAAGGACAGCTGTAAAGAGCTGATCCCGAGGCCAAATGGGTCCAATCTGGCTACCTCTGGACCCTGGCCTCTCTCACAGCCTTCACAAGGACAAAAGCAAAAGACGAAAGGTGCTTTCCTCCTCGGGATCAAAAATCCCACAGCTTTATTGTGGAATCAGTCCAGGGGATTGGAGATGAAAAAGAGAGGGAATGCCTGATAGCGAGAGACTTTTAAATATGGGGGAATGGGGGGCAGAGGAAGGGGACCATAGCCAGTGGGATACAAGTGAGGGGAGGAGTAACTCAGGACAAGCCACCATGGGGCTTTGGGGGAAGGGGTGCGTGTGCAACAAAACCATGCCAACAGTGCAAATTACCAAACACAGTGCAAAACAATCAACTAAATAAACTATTTAGTGCAATACAACAGACAGCCTCACTATTTTCATCACAACAATAACAGACTACTGTTAACTATTATTCTTTCCTGAACTTTTACAGGAACTGCATACTTACCCCACAAGAAAGGGTAGGTGAACCATTTCCTGGACTTTAGTCATGGTCTTGCACCTTAAGAGCTTCATGTTTGAGCAAGCCTAACATCCCAAAGCAACACTTGAGACATAATCATTATGTCACTGCCTTAAATCAGTGCCAGCTCGACCAGGATGAGGCCTCACAGGGCCCCTTTTGAGCTCCATGAACTGAGTGAACTGCAATTTGCAATGAAATACAAATAAGCTCAAGAGGCTTTATATTTCAGAAGAGGAAAAAAAAAAGTTATGGTTTTAGTAATAAGGTGAACTTTAAAAAAATACCCATGACAGGATGCAATCTGAAATGCAAATACAAAGCCTGTCTTCTCCCAGAGTTTAAATATCAAGAATGACCTAAACGTTTACAGTGGTTCCCTGGAAGATGTTAGGCTTATTGTTATATTAAAATTAATTGGTTGAGATCTGAGTGTCAGGAATGGGATTTTCAAAAATTAAGCATGGCAGAGATGACTGAATTTTGTTTTCTAAAGCTGGCTTTTGTTAGAACAGATGTTTAACTTGAACAAACCAAGACAAATTGATGGGCAGCATGTGACAAAAATGCTAACACAAATCTTCCCTTTGCCCTCTATGCCCTTTTAAAGCACACCCCAATTTAAATCAAGACTTACTTTTAACACAACAGCTGGTATGGACTTTGTGTTGCAAGGAAACATAAAATATGTTGTCCTCCCACACAGTTTAGTACAAATGTCCACCCCAAAACTCAGCTCTCATTCTCAGGTATCCAAACTAAGGGTTAATAGGGGTGGGATGCTATTGGGTTTGGCTATGGCTTTTTGGTTTGTTTAAAAATGAATTCTCTCCTTTCTGGTCAGATTTGCATGTCCTGACTATGTGCATGTGCTTGAACAAAGAGCTAATTTAATATATTTAGGACGTATTTTTGACATCTTTTAAACCATACAGGACAAGTTGATTTAGATACTGTGACTGTTGTGTGGACAGACAGTAACGTAAGAGCATGAGGACTTCTGCAGCCCTCAGTATAATGCCAAATTCTGTTACCAACAAGTAAATATATGTAATTCTGATTAATTACATAGATGGTTCAATGTAATTTCTATTCTACACTGACTTGCATAAACAAGATTTCTAGTTTTCAGTATTATGACAGATAAGTTGCATCATCTAGTGCTAATAATACTGAATAAATTGATTTAATATCTGAAAGTTCAATAAAAAACCCCAACCAAACAAAAAAAGCCCCCACTTATTGAGGATTAAATTTGAGGTTCATGAAAACAAATAGTTTTCATTTACACAATCTTGAGCCAGAAGTTTAGATGAAGTATAATTTCAAATTTGTTTAAAGGTGCAGTACTGTGAAGGGAGAGCTTTTTCTACTGATGCTATGAGGCTGCCCTCACAGTGAAGGTGTCTGAAAGGAGTTTGGGCTCAAGAGCTGGGAAACAATAATCTCTCAGAGAGGGACTTGAAACCACGATGTTCTGAGTTGCACAGAAATCCATGCTCAGAAACATGAGGCTGTCAGGCAGGTGAGAGTTAAGGTCAGTAGGTTAAACAAATGCACAAAGTGACTGTACTAGAGGGTTTTATAGCCATTCTGCTCCACACGAGGGATAAATAAGGTGTGGAATTGTTTCTAAAATTACTTTGGCTCAACAGTCTGTCCATTGCCTCTCCTCTGGGTAATCCTGAAGCCTTGCCAGGATGTTATGTTCTTTGATACAGAACATTTGTCATGATGAATAGCATTATGTAAAAGTTGTATTTTCCCCTACTGTCTTTTGATTCATAATATGAGAGATCATAACACGGATTTAATGTTAACCATGGCTGGGGAGGGGGTGGCCCCAGGGCACGTGGCAGCGTGTCCAAGGGCCCTTTGTGACACGGTGCAGCAGGGTCATCGTGGGATCCAGCGGCACAGGCTGTCCCAGCAGCCCTTTGTGACGCGCGCTGACATAGGTGCTGGCGGCGACGCGGCCACGCCGCAGTGCTCGGTGCACGCGACGGGACGGGACGGGACAGAGCGGTGCTGTGAGGAGCCCCCGCACAGCCGGCTCGTTCCTTGCTGACCCGGAGCTTTTCCGAGGCGTCACTCCTGCGGCTGGCCTCGCGGCCAGACCTCGGGACTCTGTGACTCGGAGCTTTTCCGAGGCACCTGCCATCCCTGCGGCCGGTGCCCTCGTGGCCAGGCCGTGGGACTTGGTGACCTCCATTGTTCACGAGGAGTCTCCTGTCCTTGTGGCAGGAGCCCTCGAGGACAGAGTGCAGGACTTGCTATCCTGCAGTCTTCGGCGGCTTCTCTCTTGCAAGCACCTGCAAGGCGTGACTGCGGCACTCGCTGACTCGGACCTTTGCGAGGCACCTGTCTCGAAGGTGCCCTCGAGGTCGGGCGGCGGGATGGCGAGCAGAATGCTCAGCCTGTTCAAGGTGTTTCGAGGGAAGCCAAAGACAGGCCCTGCAGCTGCCCCCGTGCAGCAGCCTGCAGAGCCGGAGCAGTTGCAGCCGCTGCAGGACGGTGAGTGGCGGAGCTGGGCCGCAGGGCTGCTGCTTGCGGCCAGCCTGGCCCCATCCCATCCCATCCCATCCCATCCCGTCCTGTCCCGTCCCGTCCCATCCCGTCCCAGTGGACATGCCCACGGACAGGATGGGACAGGGGCCGGGGCTGCCCCCCCGATGGCCGTGCTCCGTCCCCTGGGCACCCTGGGGCTGTCCCTGCCTGGGGAGCGCAGGGCTGGGCTGCGTTCTCTGGCCTCTCCCGTGGCCCCTCAGCTCTGGCTGTGCTCGCTCTTTGCCAGATGCAGCCAAGGACCGGACTCAAGACCAGGACCCCACCCGTGGCCGCTTCCGCAAAGCGGCGCAGGTACCTGCGGCCATCCGTCCCCAGCTGGGCTGGGCCGGCTGGCACCGCTCGGCCGAGCAGCCCGCTTGGAGCCCACCACTGAAACGTCCCTCTCCTCACACCCTTGGCTCTGCTGCAGGGGCTGCGGAGGTTCCTGCGCATTCGGCGCAAAAAGTCCGGCGCCACCGCAACCCAGGGCACGGCCGAGCCCGACTGCGGGCCGAGCGAGCTGCGGGCAGAGCCCGCTGCCAGCGCAGCGTCCTCTGAGCTCGCAGCAACCTCTGACCGGGCAACGGCCGAGGACGGGGCCAAGGCTGACATGGCCCTGACTGAGGGCCTGGCCACCACCAACACCCACGCTCAGGGCATCCCGGAGGCTGACGCCGTGCCCACGCCGACCGTCAGTCCTGCACCTGCTCGGCAGCTTTTCCAGAAGGGTGTTTCTTCTCCGCAGCAGGTAAGCAGCCTGGGGCCAGGGCTGAAGGCCTCCCAGGATCGTGGGGCCCCTCAAGGCACGATGCGCTGGGCCCAATTCAGCCTTTGAGGCCATCACGGCGGGGTGGCAAGGCAAGCGCTTCCTGGGGGAAGCTGGGCAAGTTGCTCCCTCGGACAGCGCTCCAAGTCTTCCCCATGCCGCTTTCTCCAGGTGCCAGCCATGGTGAGGGACATTCTTCAGAGGCTCGCGTCCCGTGTCACTGTGGACGCCAGGCTGCAAATGGACATTCTGAGCCTGACCGAAGCACACCCTGCTCATGTGGTGATGAGCCTCCTGCGCTGCGCCCCATCGTGTGACAGGTACGGGGCACAACTGCCTCGAGAGCGCGGTGCTCACCGGCCCGTAGGGCCCCTCGCCCTGCACAGCCTGTCCGGCGGGGTCTGCCAGACAGGCCGAGAGCTCCGGGACCCTCGGGCCCCTCTGTTTCCTGAGCCTGCTGCCAGGCTCCCTCCCTGCCCCTCAGGGCACCGGGGCTCTGCCAGCCGGCCCCAGGCAGCCGCGCGGGGGCACGGCGCTGACGCGCGGCTCTGCTCCCACAGAGCTGCCGCGCTGATGTGGGCAGCCATGGGCACGTCGGAAGTAGCCATGGAGGAGGTGCTTCCAGCGCTGCTCTCTGCCATGGAGGAGCGGCCGCCGCACGGCACCTTCTTCTGCAGCGGGGACAACGCGCACGTCTTTGCCCTGGCTGTGAGTTTCTGCAACGGGCCTCTGCTGGCCCTCCGGGCGGCCTCTCCAGCTCTCCCTACCCTGCAGCTCCCTGCCTCAAAGCTGGGCTAGGGGCGGGCTCAGGGGCAGCAGCTCAGCCGGGCTGAGCTCCCCCCGCGTCTCCCCTCGGGCCCTGCCTCACGGACACCTCGGCACTGAGCGCTGCCTCGGGGTGCTTTGTCTCTTGCAGGCAACTGTGGCGCTGTGGAGGATGGCCTACATGCCCCAGTGGCGCTACGGCCTGCTCATTCATTCCCCTCAACTGTTCATGGCTCTGCTCTTGCAAATTGGCATCAGCAGAGAGCAGATGCCAGAGGAGGTTGAGAACTTCTGGGCGGCGTGCCAGGAGGAACACCAGCTTCCCAGCAACCCCAACAGGTCCCAGTCGCCCTGTCCTTCCCACGCCCCTGTGGCCAGGGCCGGCGCTCCCAGCGTGACCCGGCCTTTGCTCGGCACACAGGTTTGCAGCACAGACCATGAAGGCTCTGCTCTGCCAGCTGGGCTTTGACAAGAAGCTGCCGGCTCTGGAGCGCAGCGGGGTCTGGGACGCCCTGCTCTGTGCCGACAGCCAGCACCAGGCAGCGGCTCTGCTGGCCAGGTGAGATCCCCTACTCCCCGCCGCCAGCATTTGTGCCCTGTGCCCGCAGTGCCCCACACGGTCCCCGTGCTTGTGGGCGAGAGGGCCGAGGGAGGGCCCAGCAGATGGGAAAAGGCTGGGAGAGGAGGATGCCCCGGAGCAGCTGCCTCCCAAGGGGCCCGTGTCCCCTTGGCGAGTGCTGGGGAAAGATCAGACCTCTGTCAGTCCCTCCTGGGAGAGGTCTGCCCGCCCGGCTCAGGGCCTTGCTGCCTTTTTCCCCTGCCAGGGAGATGCGCCGTGGCTTGACCCCCTTGTGTCCCCACATGGCCTCGCACCTGCTCAGGCTGCTCATCGGGAAGCAGCCACGCTGGCATCTGCCTGCCCTGGCCTTCTTTGTGGAGGTGAGCCTGACGGAGCCAGCGCTGCCTGGCTGAGCTGCCTCCCAGCTCTCTGGCCTCTCGTGGCCGTGGCCGCAGCCGCCCTGGGACGGTGCCCGCGCCCGCTGCTGCTGCTGCCTGGGCCCGGCCCTGCGCGGCTCCAGGCTCCTGCCGGCCGGCTCCCCCGTCACTGCCCTGTGCCTTCCAGCTCCTGGAGTGTCTGGACTTGAGCAAATACGGTCCCAGTGCCCTGCTGGTCGTATCCAGGCTCCTGCCGAGCAAGTGCAGGGACGGGCTGCGCCTGCTGCTCAGAGGCCTCGTGGTGCTCAGCATGGAGCCCTCGCTGGTGAGAAGGGCGGGGGGGGGCGGGGGGGCAGTGGCTGAAGCCGCGCTGGCAGCGTGGGTGGGGCTGGGCAACGCAGACCTTGGGGCTTGGCTGGGCTTTGGCAGCGGAGGCAGCTGCTCCCAGCTCTCCTGCCTCCCGCTTCAGCTGCCCGAGCGCCCCAAGCAGCTGTTGGGGCTGCAGCCGTTCACGGCGTCACAGCACAGCCTCGTCTTGCACGCAGGCCGGAGGAATACACGCCCTGTATCAACACCTGGTGGAGCAGCTGGCTGATCCAGACGCGGAGCTGGTGGCCATGACCCTCTTTGTGCTCACGCGTGTGCTCCAGGACAAAGACCTCAAGATAGCCAGCATCACCGCCCTGAAGCTGACTGAGCTCCTCCTGCCACACTTTGAGAATGTAAGGCTCTGTGCCCCCAGCCAAGGGCACTGGACTTTGCTGACTGCAAACTTGGTGCTCTCTAAAGTTTTGGGCCTTTGCCCCACTGGGCCTGGAGCAGTTGGTGCTCAGGCCTTTTCCTTTCCTCCAGGACAACAGCCGTGTGCAGCTGCTCTCCATTCAGCTCTTCTGCAAAGTGATGGCGCTGGTAGCGGAAGAGGGGGAAAAGCCTCTCACGACAGTTGTGACCCAGAGCCTGCTCCCTCTATTCTTGCGCTGGCACGATGAGAACCTGCGCGTGGCCGAGGTGAGGTTTTGCGTGATGCTGCTGCATCCCGGGCAGGGGGCTCGGCCGCCTCCTGCCCTGGCGCCTCTGGGGCTCCGGCCTCCCCCTGGCCTCGGCACAGGAACACGGGTCCTGTGCCCTGGGCTCTGGTGCTACCTGCGGCTCTCTGCTGCTCCGCAGGCCTCTCTGGAAGCGCTGCTTTGTGCGGCACGCTTCCTGACCAGGAGGGATCTCGAGGAGCTGCTGACGAACGAGCAGCGGATGAAGTTTGCCCAGCACCTGGTAAGGACAAGCCCGGGAGCCGCAGCCGCAGGCCGGAGAAGCCCCGTGGCCCCGCTGCTCACAGCGGGGGGGGCTGGCAGC
>VZRH01004431.1:418617-437849 GCA_013397555.1 Urocynchramus pylzowi | reverse complement strand
AAAAAAATTAAAGAAAATTATTTGGTTTTACTTCTAAAAGGTTACATAATTTCAGTTGGACCTCATCACTTAAATCACTATATACTATGTTTCAAATATGTTATCACTTGAAAGTCGAAATAACAAAGGCAAAACAAACTGGTTTGATTTCATTGAAGTCTTTGATAAAGAGTTCTTTTGTTGACTTCAAGTAAAGCAATTCCCAAATATCATTTCTCAGTAAATTTTGAAATTTCAAGGTTTTGTTTAAATTTGAGAAAAAGCAAAAAATTGATAGCCTTTCTTAAGGAACATAAATATTGAACTTAGGCAAATGCTGATATAATTGTGCCCAGCAGCCCAGGAGTCTATTCAAGTGAGTAAGTGTTTGTGCAGTTGTATGTGATATAAGCTTGAACACATGTGATCTAAGTTTGGACATAAAGTTTAGAGGGCTGCCAGGGCAGGGCAGTTTTTCAAGCTGCTCTAATATAAACCAGAATCACAGTCATTGCTTTTCTGCAAAATAAGAGAGTCTGTACTTATACTTTTCCCCACTCTTGTGAGCTGGGTAAAAGGGGCCAAAAGGACACTTAAAAGGCACTCCGGTTATACCTGCACTGATGAGTGGCACGCTCGGGCATATTAACCTGCCTTGAGGCTCTGCTGTATGGCTGTGTTCCATGCCCTTGGCCTTTCTCACCCACCTAAAGAGGATGTGTGAGAAACAGGCATCAATCTGTATCAGCCTTATCAGATGGCAACCAAAAGGTAGCATTTGTTTACATTTCATAGCAAGTCACAATGGTGTAGACATTACTCTTTATGCACTCTTTCAAAGCCCATGATTAACAAGTTAAGAGCAGGGAGTCAAAAGCATGTCCACTCACCACAGGCTACAAGAGAGTTTGAAGCCAGCAGTTATCTATTTCAGAGAGGTTTATTCATGTCATTTTCTCGCCCATGCTCACAGTCTGTTTTCTGTTTAGCCAGAATGTAGCAATAGTCCTGAGAAACACAGATTCTTCTTTTCATCCTGTGTTCATCCTGAGTTCTTTAGATTTACTTCGTATCAAGCATTGACGTCTGAACACATAAGCTTATCCTACAACCACAAACTCTTCAGATTCAAGAAGTACCATCTGCTCTCAGTAAAACTATGTAATCAGCCCAGCTCTTCCACTGATTAATTCTTCTGATGCTGCTACACATAGGAGGAAGGTCCTACTCAGACCAAAGGTCTACCTAGCCCAAGACAGTAATCAACAGCAGATGCCTCGGAAAGGGTATGAAAACACACAGTGATGGCTTTCCCTGAGGATGTGTTTGGTATCTCCTGTGCCAGCACTAATGTGTTTGTGTTTAGTTTTTCACAATGGGATCTTCTTCCATGGAATTTTTTTGTGTAGTTTTTTTGCCTCTGCTAGCTCAAAGCACACATAACACACACCAACAAATTGCACACCTAAGTACACACCACATAAGGAAAAACATAAGGTAGCTTTGAACTGCGTACATGCTGGGCTCATAGACACCTAGATCTTGATGGAAAGATGTAAGGAAACAGTAGTCTCCATATTATTTTCTTCAAAACTTAGAAGACCTATAAGTCACTCTTCATGCAAAGGCATTTCCATACTTTTCTTGTTTCCTTTCTCTGAACTTTTTCCAGTTCTCCACTACAAGCTTTTAAGAAGAGGGACATGAACTCTGCAGGGCTTTATGCAGTTTCTTTTGTTCTCTATTTCTTTTCTAATAATTTCTAACATTCAATTTACATTTTTATTGCTACTGAGCATTAAATTAGTGGTTTCATAAGAACTATTCATTAAAATTCTGAGATCTCATTCCTAAGTGGTAACGTTCAATTCAGAGCCCATCACACTACAAGAAGAGTTAAGATTGCTTTTTCATGGGTATCACTTATATTTACCTACATTGAAGTGGTGATACCAAAATTTGCTATACAGTCAAAACTTCAATTTCTGCCATAAAATAAATATTTTCAAAAATATAAAAAAGTGGCTCTTATTAAGAAATACTTGTTTGAATCCATGTCACTGAAGAATTTTCCAATAATGACAGTGTAACATAAAGAGATCTCTATGCATCATTTTAAACCACTCTGAGCAATATCACTGTTTCAATATTCTAATGAGTCATCATGCTATCTTAGAGCCATAATTCCTTGAGACAAAGGAATATAAGAAATTCCCACCTTTCATTAACAAAAAATCAAGTACATTTCAAGCTATCATATGTATAAAAGTTAAAAATGTGATACAGTTGCATGGTCAAGAACAACAGCATACAGACTAAAAGAACTTAACTTTTTTTCATTTTAGCATCCTTTTTAAACCTATTTCATGCTTTGAGAAGCATAGTTTTTAACTAGATAACAGAATTATGATGGTGAACAAAGGACACATGTATAGGTACTATCAATCAAATTTATGTACAATGGCAATGTGTGATATATTTCTCAACTAGCCTAGAGTTAATCCAGAGTTAATCCAGTTAGTTTGGGGGGTTTTTTTTAAAGAAATCTGGAAATGCTGTCAAATTAATCATATCATCGAGATCACACTAGTTCTTGAGGATGAAAAGATTTAATACATTCAGGAAAACACCAAACAAACCACAACAATTTAATAGCAAGGAATGTGGTCCTATTTAAGACCTGATGGTGATATTATTTCATTATCCAAATGAGTGTTCAGCCCCACAGGCTCTCAGCTGGACTAGAAAGCATTGCTCACTGTTTCTCTTCATGGAGCTGTTCCACAATGATACTGAGATCCTGATCTGAAGCACACTGAGTTAGAAAAGCAAAGCATGAAAACTACAAGCATTAGGGAAAAAAAAAAAAACATTTTCTCTGTTTCTTTATTATGGCATATATCTACAGATATGGACAATATTCTGTGTGTGTGACTTCTTTGTTGTCTTTTGGATCAGGAATGTAAATACTATGATTTATAAGTGCTATTAGAAATTAGTTATCATTCAAAACATACATAGTTTTAACAATTTAGGGCAAATCTTAGTCCCATTTAAGTATGTACAACTAGCTAAAATTAAGTCCAAAAAGAATTGTTGGTTGTTTTAGAAACTCCTAATTTTCTAAGTCAAGTTCTTTGGAAGTACCAATTTTATTAAAGAACATTCAAAATAATTAATACTTTAAACTTATCTTGAGAATAAACAGTTTGTTTTCCATATCCTCATAAGCAGTAAGCATTGTAAGATAATATATATGTACACACCCAGTGCTCACAAAATCTTTTTTTTCCATATTTTCCCTGATACAATAAGATCTGTTTTTAAATCATGACAAAGATATTTTAGATAATCATTACATGGCAGGGTAAATAACAAATGTAAATCATCTTATTTCCATCCATAGGATCTTATCCAGTACAAACACAAGAATTCATGTTTCAGGTCTTATTTCTAGTAAAAGGCAGATTACCTCTTACCATCCTGTACTCTTCATTTTCATTTTACAAAAGAAGCCCTTACTTATTCTTGCTGTCAGTTTAATTATGAAGTGTGAACTGTCACAGCTCTAGTACATGCTGTGGTCCCTGCTCTGATCGCTTCGTGACTTGCACTTTTAATAGTGCATCACTGGAGAGAGTTTGGCATGAAGACCATTAGACCATGGAAAAACTTGCATTCACTCCTTGCTTTGGGACCCAATGGTAATAACTGAGCTTGATAGCCAGGCAAATCAGTGAAGGCAACAACTCCCATCTTTTTCACACAGTGAGATCTGCCTTCTGGACACCTGTCCGTCACCTGAAAGACGAGACACATGGCTTGCTGGAGAAAGGAATGAGGACAACAGGAGTAAGGAATAAGGACAACACTCCTGTCCATATTGTCAGGCTAAAATCTTATTTTGGTGAGACTCTTTGCAGGGGCACAAGCTCTCATAACTGCCTCACCCCAAGAGTCTTGTACGCTTCTGTTTGAACACCAACGTGTGGAGATACATTAAATGACTTCTGCAACTATCTTGTTTGCCAGAGATGTCCTTAGCAAGTCAACCTGAAACCTGCTGTTGTAATATTTTCACCAACTGTTTTGTTGCTAGGAGTTTACTTAGGTTGGTTAAGTGAGTAAATGTGAGAAACTTCTTGACTTCCATTTGCCCCAGCTACGTTATTTGTTCTCAGATGGCTCCTGGTCCATCCAGCTGACCACTGCCTCTGTGGTGAGCTCATAAAGCTCCATCAACACTCAGGCATGTATAACATGCATAATCTGTACAGCACTCCTCTGTTTAGTATGTGCCTCCTGCTCTCCTGTGTCACTTCAGCTATCCTCCAAATTACAATGCAAGAGTACACTTAAATACATAAGAAGTTCTCAGCTATTTCCTTTCAGGATGAGAGGTTGTTTAGAGATCAGTTGGTGTTGTTTTGAAATTTCCCTTGCTGGGCAGATGCAATAGCCCCATGCATTTTGGGGTTTGAATTTTCTGACCCTTGTAAGTAATTTAAGCACCAAAAACTGGGAATCAGGAGAAGCTTGGATGTGTAAAATCTCAAATATTCATTTCACCTTTGGATTTTGACAGAAGCTGTAGTAATTTTGTATTTTGCCAGAATTGCTTCAGTACTGTATACAGTACAGATGGTCAACAGGTAAAATAAAACTCTATTTTCAAGCCTCAGCTTTGTACTGAAGGTGCAAAAGCATCGCTAGGAAGAAAGCTGGGATATAATGCCTCAGATGGAGATAGAGCACCCTGCAGGTCTGTAGATGTAAAATTGATTCTGCTATAACATCCATATGTGGTAGTAAATATGAGCAGCACTGCTAGCTGGTGGGATGGGTGGGAAGGGTCAGCACTATTCCCTATTCCTCCCATTTCAAGAATCCTAAGGATTTGCATAGTGGTATATGCCAACTGGCAGAAAGAAAAGGCTCTGTTGAAAGTGAATAATCAGTTTCTACATGATAAACATATGTTCATATTCAGATTTTAGAGAGGGACTTCACAGAGTCACACAGCTAAGTGAGATCTAAGTGATACAACAATATGCCCTCTAAAAGCAAGCTAGAACACTCTTCCCTTCTTTCAGAAGATCCTGACCTTACCTGTGGAAGAAAACCTGTATTTCTGTGAAGTGAAAGTTTACTGCATTACCTGTCAGCATGAAATGACCCACCATACAGCTGATGGAGATTTCACAAGCGAATTCCTTGTGTGGCTGTGGGAAGGTTTTACACACGATAGGAAATCACTTGTAAAGTATTTTGACAGTGATTCCAGATTTGTGAGTGTGTCTTAAGTTCTATGTGACATTATCTAGAATAGGTAGAAAAGTAAATTACTTTTTTCTATTATATATGCAAGTGTATAACTAAGGAATGACAAAAACTATCTTTGCCTTTGGGATGAAGTAAGAGAATTAATCTTTTACTTACCGTGAGACAGTGTTACAGAGCTGAAGGGCACAGAAGTATTAAATGTGTTAGGCAATAATTGAAAGCTAGAAATCATGTTGAAGAATATGGATACACACATGATTTTCTATTTTAAAACTTACCTTGGTGCAAGATACACCTAAGTAATACAAAGATATAATATCTTTAAATCTACACATAATAAATGGAGCACTTGGGTTTTATCTATTTGGATTTATGCACAACCCAAATGCAACAATCTGGTGCTCTGTGCACCTGTTCCATAAAACTATAGTTCTTAGAACAAGGTGCCCACAATTCATCGTTTCCATATAATATGGCAAAGTTTAAACTAATAAAACAAACCCATCCTGTTTTCAAATGGAGTACACATCATGGCTCATCTCCTAGGATGCATTATAACAGACAATAATCTAACTTTGTCCTGGCAATTAACTAACTCAAATTATTTCAGGCTTGGTGAAGGAAGTATAAGCTTCAAAACTGTGGCATTTCTACATATCAAATTAAAAGACCTGTACTTTACATAGAGAGGGAAAAGCAGTTTCTATAGGCAGCTGCTGGCAAGCCAGGGCAATAGAGATCAAACCAGTCAGTGACAAAACATAGAGCCATTTTCTACTGAACAGCAGTGGGGTAGCAGACAGCATCTTGAGAACCAGTCAGGCCAAAAGCAATCCTGCCACAAGCACCATGGTGCCCCGAGCTTGCCCTCATTGTTCAAACATACCAGCTGTGATTGGGGTGTGGGGGGAAGAAGGGCTGCATCTGTGCAAGGAAATCACTGCAGCATCTGTTTCCTTCCCTGATTTTGATCCCATTTGCAGTTTGATAAGAGAACTGCTATGTTGTATTCTCATAGCATTCTACATGTATCAATCAACAGGAAAAAAACTGTCAAAAATGAATTCTGAAAATAATTCATCAAGAAAATAAAGCCCCCATAGAAGCAGACTAATGTCACAAGTGTGTATTTTTAAAGCCTTTTTTTCAAGTTTACAAGTCTGGTCTTCTTAAAAGTAAATGCTCTTTTTCTTTTTTCCAGGCAGTGCAATTTCTAGATGAGATGAAGCATAAGCAAACAAAAAGCCTATGGTGGAGTGATCGGCCAGCTCAGTCCGTGCTCCAGCAGCATTCCTGCATTCCTCAGAGCTAGGAACTCTTGCACAGCAACATCTATGTACAAGGCTCTCTCCTGACCCTGTAGTACCCAAGGCTCCCTGTCAGGCCAGTAAACTGTAGTCATTCATGTCAGCTCTCTCCTTGACCCAACTACTGGACATACCCTGGGCAAGAGACCTTGCATCCCTTCAGCAGGCCCAGCATGCCGGGGCACCCTGATCACCTGCTCTGCACCAGCAGCCATCAAAAGCAAATCCTTTGGTTTCTGGATTGCCAGTCCAGCTCCCTACAGAATGGTGAACGCTTCAAGTCTTGCTCTAAAAGGCATTTCATGGCTGAGGACCAAGATTGATAAATTTCCAGAGAAACCACCACGGTCAACAATCGCACAACAAAGCCTACAAAGTAAAATTAAAACTGACTGTGGAATTAATAGTTTTAGGACTTTCCTGAGAGCCATTCCTGAAGACCTAATAAAAATTAGAAAAGTGTTTAACCCCCTTTTATCTCCAATGAAAAGCATATTTCTTCATTCACATACACATTTGCATATCACACTATATGTCATTATATAGGAAACAAATCAGCAAAACAATTCTATATTATTCTAATATGCACATTTCTTTCTCTGTCAAGTGGATAATTAAAAAAAAAAAAAGACAGATGGGAAGTCATGCTTTGTTTATTACCTTCACAATAAGGTTTTCTGATGCTGTGGTGGTAAACTTATTTTGAATAGCAAGCATTTACCAGATCCTATTATTCTACAATTTCTGTGGGAGATTTCTTGTCACCTTGGAAATTATATGTTTATTTCTAGAAAGAAAAATTAGCTTTATTCAAGGTCTAAGTAATTTGGATATATGGCAAGCAGCATCTAAAACAAGTCTAATATCAACAACCCCAAAAGTAGATTTTATGACTGTTAAATATACATGTTGCAAAAGATTAGATTTACTGGTTTGCTTATATTGCATTAGTCATTTATAACATTTGGTGACTGAACAACATAAACTTATTTTATGGTTCTTTCATCCTTTCTCAAAAGGATTGCAGGCTCCTAGTAAGGCAAATTCAACACAAGGGTTTCTGGGATATAAGCACTGCACATACAAAGGTAGTATTTCTGATGGATAACATTCTTTAAAGGTCTTTTCATGATCCATTAATTTATGAATTACAGAGCAGAATAGGCATTGTCAAGGGCTTAATTTCAGTTATATGTTGATCTTCTTCTCTTTAAGCTTTTATCCAAAAAGTAAGTAGGACTAAAAATAACATCTTCTCTTAGCCTGGATCTGACAGGTCATATCATAGAATTAACTTCTATTCTTAACTTATCAAAAGATGGGCAGTTGGGCCCATCCTTATCTATGAATAGGAACACACACACAAAAAATCAAAATGGAAAAGAATAGTTCTAAGGCTTGCTTCATTCACAGCACAGTTACAAAAAGCAACACAATTGCCATGGAATAAAATGTACAGTAAGGAATGAAGTATGCAAATTAATGCTGCACAAAGATTAAGTTAAAAAAAATTGATAAAACTTTTTTACAGTTTACTGGAAAATTGACTTCCTGGGAGCCAGATTTCCAGGAAAGCAGCCTACCTTCACCTTGCCAAACCTAATCCAACCCAGGTAAACCAGAAGTAAGTTACTACAGACAGGTTATTTAGAAGCCAATGAGAAATCAGTCTCAGGGTCCACCTTACTTGAAAAGAACATTTGTGCTTCTACTCATGGCTCAAAAAAGATACCAAAAAAGAGAGACTGATTAGCATAATTATGGAAGTTACTCCCTAAGTACTGTTCTCCTTAAGGACTGAGGTACAGGTGAATTTCATAAGCCATCATAAATCAATTTTATAGATAATAGCTCAGTGTTTAGAGCTGTTATTTCTCTTTTCGCTCATCTCTCTTTTTCTTACAGCAACAAAAAAAACCCAACCAAACAACAAAAGAAAAAACCCAAACCAAACCAAAACAAAAAAAACCAACAGCCCTCAAAAATGAGAGGGAGAATCTGCTAGCAAGCTAAAGAAGTGGTGATAAAATTCTGACTTCAGGAGTTTTTGATACAAGAGCTACTGTAATCATTGCTGCTAAACAGAATTTGGCTGGGTGCTTGCAGTACAGTATTTCAAGTAATCCAGATTAGCTGCAATTAGGAGATCTGTTTTTTACTTACAGGGTGTGGCAATGTGTAAGAAACTCATGGTATCCTGAGAGGGAGTTTCTTAACTTCCTTCTCATGACATTCAATGGTTTCTGTTTCACAATGAAAAGGTGTGAAAAAATGCTGACAATATTTACATTCAAATTTCTCTTGCAAATACTTACGGTCTTTAGAGTCAGCTAAGATGAAACTAACATAAAGTTTAATACGACCAATATATTTTTGAATTCTGAAAGAGCAGAACCCTCCTTTTCTTCCACACATTACCCTAGAGGCATTACCTGACAATATGCAGTCAGATCTTGGTTTCTTGAAGTTCCCATAACATTTTCAGGCATTGCAATTGATGGCAATGTTCTTGCCATAAGCGTAATTGTAATCAAGAGATGAGATATCCATTGAGCCATTAATTTAAGTATAGTAAAATTCTTTTATCTTTTTCAGTAAATCTTACAAAACAAAGAGCATGGTTTTGTTAAGATTTAAACCCATACAAGCTGTTTGTTCCATACTGTTGTGGTTTGGCTCTCCAAAGATTTCTTTACATGTCAGCAAATCTGTGGCAGGTTGGAAAAATAAAAAAGATTCATTATGAAGGTAAAATTGTCAGAAGTCCAAAAGATCATGTAATTTTCTTGAAACAAGCATAAACATGAAATTCTAGGGATAAATGGGAGAAAGCTGCCTAAGCACACCTGGAAATATTTCAAATGGAAATCATGGATTCTAAGCTACCTCTGAAAATATCCAGTCATCAGTATACAAGTGAACTAAATTCAGTCACTACAGGTGCTATTTTATCAGCATATAAGACAGAGTCATTCTTTATATACAAGTTTTCAGTTCCCATTCACTAATTTAAAACAGATCTAATTAAATTATTTCAAAATTCTAATTTTTAGTTAAATTACAAGATCAACTTATTACTGCTTAATAATGCCTTAGTCTTCAGCTGAGCATAGTAATAGATTGTGTGTTCATTCTTAGACTACAAGAATACATGGGAAAAAAATCTTTAAAACCTCTGTGAAATGGAGTTGTTTGATCTAATGATTTCTGCCTTGTGTTGGCAATGGGCTACTGGACTGCACACAAATTTGTCTCCACTGACATGTGGTAACCCATTAAGCCACTGTAACTCAATTTCATGTCTGACTACATAGAGAGAATTGAACTGATAGAGTTTGAGCAAAGCTTCATGTTGTCAGGGTGACTACAATCTTCCTAAGGTAATAGTTACTTTTCCAAAATGGAGAACAGATTGAGCATTTCTATGCTTAAAGGCTTTATACACACATAAATGTTAAACTGCCCATTTTAACAATACCAAGATAGTTAAAATGGTACATCTGGTATCATATATTGCAATAATGTCGATATGAACATAGCCATTCTGGCACAGTCACTTCTATACAGATGAAAAACTACTTCTTTATTAGGGATCTTCAGCCCTGTGTAATTATATCCAACTTTACAAGCTGTAGCAGTTGTCAAATAGTTGGACCAGCACAGGAAAACACCCCTAACTGTTAATTAAGCAAGATCATTTTTAGATCCCTCTGTGATAATTTTCAGGTAGCATGTCATCTAGCTTTCTCAGCCATAGCCTGGCACACTTAGAAGTCTCTTTGTGTGTATGGAAAGTATAGATGAGAAGCTGTTTCATTTGCAGATAGCAGGCAGACTGTGCTGTTACAAATGTAGGAAAACCATGTGGAAAGTAACAGAGAAAAGTCAGCAAATAGGCTTTGTCTGAACTCCAAAATACACAAATGAGTCACCTCCATGGAGCACACTATGACGACATGAACTAACTCTACAAGAAAATGCTGACCTAGTGTGGGAAACAAGAATTGCCTCACACTTGATTGCTGAAATTCTCGTTGTTTTAAGAATTGCATATTAACAGTTAGAGTTCTTCTCTGCATTGAAAGAGACAGCATGTTTTTGTTGTTCTAAAACTAAGTCCAAATCATTATTTTGAATAAAAACTTAAAATAGTCCTCAATTTGCTGAAAGTATGGGAAAAAGCACATTTACACTGCTGCTTTTTTCTTGCAGAACAACAGCTAGTGTTTCTGTGGTTTGAAGGCATGCATCTGTTTGAAGGCTGATTACTGGCACATTGCTGACATAACATGTAGGACTTCTAAAGAAGTGCAGTAGTGTATCACCTGTCATTGCCTCCAGTGCCATTGCTAATCACTTTTGAAATAATCCAATGCAATAGACATTGAGGCCATCAATATTTTTCCCATTATCACAATGTAGAGACCATTTGGATAATGATCACTGCCCCAGAAGAGCAATGACAGAGTTCTGCACTATCACACTTTGTCTAGAAGCATTGAGTGCACTGTGCATCATTTGGGGCTCTGAACGGCAGCAGGATAAGGATTACCAGCCCTCTGTTCACCCAGCAACCACTGGCAAGCAGTGTGGTTGAAGAACTGGGCCTTGTCCAGCTGCTAAGTCTTCCTCTTCTCTACATGGAGCAGAGACAAAGTTCAGATGGAGGAAGCAGCAGAAAATCTACTAGGTGCTTTGGGGAAAAGAGAAGAAGCCGCTGGGGTTTCAGTCAAGCCAAGAGAAAGGTGTAGGATGGTCACCACCAGCTGTAGAATGCATTCATACCAACATTAAACTGCATGCAATGTTTCTCTTAAAAAACCACTTCCCATTTCCCTTCCAGGGTATCTATTACTGCATGATATCTTATATATAAGTGTGGAAAGACTAGGAGAAATATCTTGGTTGTACCTACAGGTCTGAAGATTTTCTGTCAGCCGAACAGTGCACAGGCAGCAGAAACAGCATCAGAGTCATGATAAGCAAAGGCCAACGTAGATTAACTTTATTCTCTTGAGGAGGTGTGTGAAGTTTAGATTGGAGGTTGAAGACATAGGAGCACCTCTTTGGACATCATGAGGAATCCTGCTGAAGTTTTTCCCATCCGGAAGGAATTGCCCAAGAGTAGCCAAGACCCATAACAGACTAAGACAGTTTCATTCAACTCACATGCATGAACTGCCCTTCAACAGGATTTTATACTTTAAGTTTCAAATAGGATGCAACATGGGAGCAGGATATATCAGCCACTTAAAACTTACCTTTGTAACTTCTGTCAAACAGTGGAAAAAAGGGAGAGCTGGGGGAAGCTGGCTGTTCTTCTAGTCTGGGTGGATCATCCAAGGGGATAATTTAGTGTCTGTGATATCTAAATCTGGCCTATTTATTTTAAATTCCAATAAAGGGCTAATAGTGCTAATTACAGTAAAGGGATAGTGATGTGGCTATTCACACACAAAAAACCTGGCGGAGACCAGACTCCACTTTCACATAGGTCAGCAAAAAAAAAAAGAGTGCACTGCACTTTGTCACATCTCATTTGGATTGCCTTCAAAATGCTGAGCTAGAGGCAAAAGGTAGCACAGTTCATTTCCAATTCCACATCTAATCCTCTCACCTTTAATTTATTTTAAAAGTTTAATCATAAGTTCATAAAGCTCAGATATCAATTTTTTAATAAAAAAAAATTAAGCACCTGCAGGTAAGGTTTTTAGGAACTCATGGTTGGCCCAAGCTTCATTAAAAATAGGGACTCTCACAGTTCACCTTTCTGCAAATGTTACTGTGATAAAATGTAACTTTCATTCCCTCCCTGTTGCTTCAGGCATGTGTCATTTACAGAAAATAAATAGAAGACTTCTATCACAAAGAAACCATGCTCCACTCGGGGTCAGTGAAAAGCTGCACCTCGCTCTGGAGTTTCTGGCAGCATAGTAAATAACTTTTCTGCAGAAATTGTCACTAACTGCTAGAAATCTTAGTACAAACAGTAGAAGTACTTGAGATATTCTTAGTATACACATAATGTAGTATTTGCAAATAGAGAAACCTTACCAAATTTGGGGGTTTCAATTTACTGCTAGTTGATTAAAATGATTATATTAATAGTTCTTCAAAGATGCCAGCCAGCTTTGGAATGCCAGTTGCTGTAGTGTTCTTGAATTTCCAGAAGTCAAATATTTTGACAAGTCCTTTCTCTAAAGGCTCTTAGAGAAACTAAATTACCATAAGGATGAAAATTCTTCAGTAGATAAATGATGTGTTGGAGCAGAGTAATAAATTGTTTTCACCATGGGAGAGAAGTGATCAGATATCTGCACTAGAACTTGCTCTCTTCAATATATTCATAAATGATCTGGAAAAGGGAATTAATAATGAGATGGTAAAGTTTGCTGATGACACAAATTACTCAAAACAGTCAATATCTCAAAAGGTGTCATTATACTGAACACTGATTCAGCAACAAAAAATATAGACATTATTTAATATTGACATGTGCAAAGTAATACACATGGGGGGAAGCCTAACTGTACATACACAGGGACAAATAACAAACAAATAAATAATTTAGTATCACTTCAGCAAGAATCTTAGACTTGTTGAGAACTCTCTGAAAACATCTGTTCAGTGCTTACTGGCAGACAGAAAATGTAAACTGAATTCAAAATTATTCTTTAAGTATGAAAAGACAAAATATTACACCATTGTATAAACCCAGCATCCACATTCCAAACACTTCACCTAAATCTGAATGATCCATGTCCAAAGGTTTATTAGTGGTAGTAATGATATATGCAAGACAACATAGATGCATAGCAGTATACTGTTGTAACTATATGAGGGTGAATGGAAGTACTTTTCAACTTTAAAAGGAGATGAAAAAGAAGAAATAATTGTATATAAAAGTGAATCTAACATAGGTAGTAGTAAAAAACATTTGCTCACTATTCAGGCTACCATAAAACTTAACAAGCATCAAGTATCACAGTTTTAATCAAACAGAAATATTCTTCCATACAATTCACAGCCATACAGTATAGTCTATTGTTATAAGAATGTTGTGGCTAACAAAAATAGAAATGCGTTTACTAAATAATTGGAACAATGTGTAGAGAAAGGGTTCAGCAAGGGACAAGACATATATGATCCATCTTATCTACAGTTTAAGTAGAGTGTATATTGTGCACAGCTGGAAAATGGGAAAAGTATCTCTGTGCTTGTCCTATTCTCACTCCTAAGAAACAGTTAAGAGACTGCACTCTGTTCTGATTTAGGGTAGTCATTCTTGTCCTATTATTTAGACCCAAAAGCCACAAGTTTCACAATCTAATTATATCTGCCTTCAAGAACAACTGAAATTTGACTTCTATTTTCAGCACCAGGCAGGAAAACCATTAATCCTCTTTTGCAATAAATAGGGGCTGAGCAGTGCTGGCACAATGATTAACTCCTTCCTGCAGCACTTCTGCATATTCTGTACTGCTGCAGCAATCCCTTCTGACTGCAGAACAAACTTCACTCCCTACTTACTCTTCTTCACCTGACTGTATCCTATTGAGCTCTCACCTTTCTCTTAATTATATTTATCATTTTGTACTTTCCTGATTCTTGCATATAAAGGAAACTTGTGTGTTCTCTTAGACATGTGACAGAATATTACATGTAACACATAGTCATGTTGCACTGTATTTAAAAGCAACATATCCAATTCTTTTACATTCTGTAGTACAATTTTTTTTGCACTGATTTTAATTCAGCTTTGTCTCCCTGAAAATTTCAGAGTGTGAAAAAGTACAAATAATTTCCAGGATGTCATAGATAGATAGATAGATAGATAGATAGATAGATAGACAGACAGACACATAGATATGGGTAAAGTATTTTCAACACTGTATTTACCAAACTATTTATATCAACAGTTTTATTGATCAGATACTTACATTCATTTTTATGGTTCGGAAAATGAGGTTTTAATTATAAAATCAGTACCTGTGTGGCTACATGAAGCTGCAGTTCAAAATGGGAGAGCTCAGTGAGCCACAGCATGCTCAAGCTCTGAGGCAGGGCTGTTCCTCAGCACTAAGGAGAAGGAAAGGTGAGCAAAATCAGCCCTGTCCACTTCTCTCCCCAAAGCAGGCTTATGTACAAATTAAATTGGAGAAAAAAAACCCAAAAGCTATAGATAATGTCTGAGCTTTTTAATAGAGCTTATATGCTTCACTTCCACAGCATTTTAATGAAATTGGAATGCCTAATTCTTCTGGGTTCTTTTAAAAACCCAGTCTGCATCACCAGACGCATAAACTATGACTGAATGCTGTCTTTTAATGTTTCCAAGTCACAGGGCAGAAGAACCACATTCTGTATTAATTATAATCTGCATTTACAAAACCAAGTGAAGTGCAGGAAGGCCTGGATTAACACAAAATACACGGAATGATTTGTAAGAGCCATAGTTCCCAACTGGCCTTCAGAACACAGAAGGTAAGTGAATAAGCACCAGAAAGCTGTTATCAGAATAAATCAAAAAACCATTTCCAGAAACTTTAAAGCTTTCAAAATACTGACTTTACAGCAATAGAAACAGTGATACAATAAATGCATATTTAGTGTCTACATCTTTTTGCATCAACGAATGCAAATCTGCTCTGCACAGCCTGCATAGATATGTTTGTCACAGCGCGAAGCTCTGTGAGCAACAACGGCCAAGAGGACGGGCTGGTGGCAGACACCTTGCAGAGTAGCAGTCCTCCAGAGATGCTTCAGGAACACAGGCACTCTGAAGAACATCACCACAATTCAAGCTGACCTAGTTCAATTTACTCACTTTGAATAAACAACCTTAAAAGACAAAGGTTTTCTGACACCTAAGGAAGAAAATGGTCCTTCTAAATTCTGTTTATGCTCTAGAGTTTGGGGAAAGCAAGGTGATTTTTAGGGTTGGAGGCTGCTATAACAAGGCCAGATGCAGAAACTAAATAGGGATACCAGGCAGTGTACAAGTCTAATGTGTTATATGTATTATTTTCAGCACATTTATTTTTTGAGAAATTGATTCTGATGGTTTGAATCAACGCTGTGTTAGCACATTCTGCTTCTTCATTTTGATAATTAATGGCAAGCTTCTCAAATGTTGGCTGAAAATTTTCCTAGGCAGATTTGGGGTTTTTTTTAGCTTGGCTTCGTGAGAAAATGAAGCTTGCGTGCATCACACCGTCTCTCTGTCATGTTTGTTCAGCTTCAAGTGAACTGAACAGCGTACTCATTTTTTAAGTAGGAAAATCTTACAACAGACCTGTGCAAAATTCAGCACATCATGGAAGGCAGCTCCCAAAGTCATTAATTTTGCTGCCAGCACAGATGAGGAGCAGTTGATTAAGTTCATCTGGTATCAGCTGCTGACCATGCTGGACACGTACAGGTTGGCCACCTTGCATGAATGCACCTCCAGTATCTGCTGTGTCATTCCCAGTTGTCAGGCCAAGCAATGGTAGTTAAAAACCATGGAATGAAGAGGAGCTAGGGTTAAGTGAGACATCTCACTATGAGGACACAGAGAGATTGGAAAGTACCATGGAAGAGGGCACTTCAGTGGGACGAACACAAATGTCTTGCACCCCAGAGACAAAGACAAAGCAAACCAGTTCTCTTTGGTTCTGCCATTCAGGAAATGATCTGGATCTGGTGGGTTTTCCCTTCATCTCTCTCAATCCATCTATCTCCAGTTTTCCAGCTGGACTTACTTTTCCTTGCAGCTCCCATGTACAAACCCCAGCCGAGGCGTGAAGAGCTATAGATAGGTCCTCAGCCACCTAGGAGACAATGAGTACAGGATAAGCCCACAAGTAAACACATAGGTATCATAAGCTAATGTTATATGTGATGCAAAATGACATATGATAAATCATAGAGAAGATGGTTTATCACAGGTAGGCTGATTATGCAATAAGCTAATATGTTTATTTACACAAGTGCCAGTTCCACTTGTACACAAGCAGCACCTGAAAAGGTGTCCCTCAACCGGACACACAAAAAGAATACAAAAGGACTCATATCAGAGGGATGCTGCCTTTTCTTCACACACTTAAGAACATGCTGATGTTGATGAAACAGCACGTCTATTTTCACAGCTTTGCAGGATGATAATAGGTGCCTGTTGACAGCTTCCTAAATGGAAAGGAGGATCTTTTTGAAGAACAGAAGCATTTTCACATGCATGTAACAGAGCAGTTTAAGAGCAGAGACACCTGCCAGCACAGCCACCAGGCAGAACCCTGGCAAACCTGTTTGCCTCTTAGGAGATGATGATATGTAGCTTGGCTTCCAGCATCTCCTGACATCCCCTTTCCATCCACTGCCCTTTGCAATTCAACAGAACCAAAACAATAAGCAAATCTGTTGTATCCTCCTTCTTTGATAGTGCAACGTTAGTAAAGTTTCTTATTTTTGCTTTGGAGGAGTAGGTTTTTTAAACAAAAGCAGTGCTGCAGAAGGAAAGCTAGACTCGGAATAAAAGCTGCTGCAAGCACAACACACCCTTTGTTAGCTGCTGCACACAGCCAGCAAAGCAGCACTCAGGAAGCCTGAGTGGCAGCTCTGCAACTCCATCAAAAGCATCCCTTTTTGATGCAGCAGCAGCCCTTTTTGAAAAAAGAAACAGTGTTTGTAACCTATAACTCTTACTGCCGCAAGAGTAAGCGATAATTCAGGATTTAAAGCAGAACAAACAACCTGCTGTTTTGTGTGTGGCATAATGGTTCATCTGTTTACCATTGCTTAACACAGTGAGCTAGGTTATGCAAAAAAAAACCCAAACAAAACCCCCCAAAAAGCCAAAACAAAACAAAAATCTATCTTGAAGAAATTAAGCTAATAAGAATTCCAAAAAAGACTCTGATGCCTCTCCCCCAGGCTCCAGTAATGATACTGAGTTGTTTATATCAGATATGCCCAAATGATCATAATTATGATCTCAGATATGCCTAGATGTCGTAATGAACAAGAAAGAAGAGCTCAAAACCCTTGCTACCCTGAAACTGTCTGATCCCCCAGCTAGACAGAAGATAGCAGCTATATGAAAGAGAAGACTTCCCTGTAGAGAAGCGGCCCAGTCTCTCCAAAGTTTTACAACCAGCCATGTCTGCCCCTGAAGCTTTGGAGAAAAATGAAATTTAAAAAAAAAATCCAGAATTAAACTAGAGCATCAGCGTCTCTCCTTCTGCAGGCAGCCAGCTGTAGCCCCAAAGCATAAGACTAAGGTTTTTTAGTCATTATGTTAAAGCAGAGCTGAGTATGAGAAAATGTTGTGGTCAATGAGTACTCTCTGTTTTCTTTAACAGTTTATAAAAAAAAGGGAGTGACAAAACACAAATACAAATTCACAGATGTAAAGATTGCACAGAACAAATGACCTCTGCTGCCATCCACAGAGATGCTGCCAAGCCTGTTCCCAGACTCAGATTAAAGTGTATCCAATTGGATTAAATTCCTAGCAATGGCAAACTTACCACCTACCTACACTGGGAAATTATTTCTACATGTAATCACCCTCACTGCATCTTTATAGTGATTGAATTTTTCAAGCTTTGATTTCCAGCCATTGGTTCTTTTCTGGTTTGTTTCTGCAAGACTGAAATCTATACTTGATTTAGTTGCTCTTTTGTTCCTAATACATTGGTAATGTCTTCTTATTGTCTTAAGCTCTACCGGCCAGTAATAATTCCTTATTACCTTTATCTTCTCCAAAATGTCATTTACATTGTGTAGATTTAATTTTCATTCTGTTATGCCCCTCTTTTCCATACTTAACATTGATTTCTTGTTTAATTATCACCTTTGTGCCTTCTTTACTAGGCTAGCTTTCCTCTCCAAGGTAACTTACTCATCTGCTCATTAAAGCATAGCCTTTAGAATACCCAGCAGGTTTTCCTTGAGAAGTCACACTTTCTATTAAAGCTTCCCCTTTTAGCACTCAGTTAGGGAAACAAATTATTCTGATGAACTGGTCAATTTTATGTTTCACATAATTCTGTCTGGTGCAAAACCTTTGTTTCCACAAAGCAGAGCTAGTGCAGTATCTGAGAGTTTTTGGCTACCAACAGCCAACACTGCTTGGTGCATCACAAAGTCCAACACAGATTTATTTCATGCTTGATGCAGATATTTCCATATTACAATATCCTTGAGATTTTCCTGAGATTAGATTATTCCTAATGTTGTTTAGAAGCAGTTCTCATTCTGGATTTACTGATGGAAATACATCTTTTCCTCAGACATTGTGAACAAATCCTAGAAAGTGGTCCTCTCCATTGCATCAGAATTTGTCCATGTACTTGTACTAAATGCCCACCAGTCTACAGTCTGCTTTGCTGTTAGTGTAATGGACATAAAATGTGTGCCATTTTCATGGTACACTAAAATTCCAAATTAATTATCCTCATTCAATCCCTGGGGGATTGAAAATATCTTTAAAAGGTAATATGGAAATATTACTCCCCTTTAATATATTAATTAAAGTTATCATTGTTTTTCATCCTTTGAAATCTGCAAGTAAAAAATATATTTTGGAGAACTTAACTGAACAATTCGTATTGTGCATGTAAAATGACAGTGGTTTTGTTTGATGGCTGTTTTTGTTGGAGTTTTTTTTGGTTGGTTCGTTTT
>VZRH01004431.1:331234-403059 GCA_013397555.1 Urocynchramus pylzowi | reverse complement strand
GGAGGGAGGGCACCTGCGCCCCCCGCCCGGTGCCGCGCCGGGCGGCCGGAGGGGTCGGGCCGGAGAGGTCTGTGGACAGCAGCCGCCCCACTCCCGGCCACTCTCCCCGCCCGTTCTGGGTGGCAGGTGCCGGGGTGGCTCTTCTTGCCCTCCTTGGTGCGCCGTCGCCTCCCGAGGGACGCCGGGGTTTCACTCGGGACGAGAAAACAGGGTTTGCGCTGAAAAAGAGCTCAACCGCTCCTGTTGGTGTCCGGGAGTTCCGCCGTGAAAACGCGCCCCCGTCCCCCCGAGTCGCCCATGACGGGCGCAGTGTCCCCTGAACAATGAGTCTGACAGCTCCGGCCGGCGCCGCCCCCCCGGGCTGCCCCTTCCCCAGCCGCGGGCCGGCCCTCGGGCGGGCTCGGTCAGACGGGCACAGGTCGCAGAAAGGAGGGTTAGATGAGAAAGTTGACACCGTGCTGCCTTTTCAGGGCTTTTGACTGACATTGCTTGAATGTGCTTGAGGACAGCGCAGTGTTTCAAGTTCTGTAACCGATTTTAATCCGATTTTAATCGAGGGGTTTAACAATCCCGTGTTAAAATGGAAGTTTACGTTTCTTCCTGGAACAGAGTATTATAAGAAATCAATGAGAAGCCAATCTGTATTAATATTACCAGCTGTTGCATTATGAGCCCATTTTGCTCCAATAATTTGCTCATTTATGAAAGGCTGAAGTTACATAGGCCTCATCTTAATTGTTTTGGTCTTTTTTTCATTCTAGTATTAAATCCAGTCAGATTTGATCAGTGGCGATTCATTTGTATCAGAACTGGAATCTCACATTGTGTGCTTGTTGAAGAACTGATTACGATGCATTATGATTAGGGGCTAGTTGTCCTTAACATTTATAATGACCTTCTTCAAACAAATTCCAAGCAATTCTCCAACAGTGAGGTGTACAGGAATTTTCTCTCACTCACAAGTTGTGGGTATACTTAAACATGTGCCATGACAGCATTGCTAGCAATTTTGGAGGCTTGTTAACATTTGGCATTATCTCTTAAGGTTTGTTTCACAATAGCGTGCCTGCCTCTCCCAAAATTCCAACTCGAGTATTCAAGTTTTACAACGTAATTATCTATAATTATATAGAATAGGATGTTTTCCTGATCACTTGACCAAGAATGGCTTTAGTGGTTTTTTGGTTTGTTTTCTGGGGGTGAGGGTGGTGGTGGTGTTGTTACAATTTTATCTTTCTGTCTTCAGAAAGTTCTCTTTCACCTGATACATAAAATATTGACATGCTTTAAATTTTTAAGTTATTAGAATGCAGTTTGAGGGTTGCTTGCAGCTAAGCTTAAGAGATAGAAGTACTGTGTTTTCACTTCACAGAACTGAATTTAGAATCATCACACACACCCCCTCTCCATTTCTATGTTTGAGGAAAAGCGTTTCCAAGAACAGTCAGATTTGAGACTACTAAAGATAAATACTGTTCTTCACTGTCAGTCATGCTCAGTGGATCCACCTCTTGGTAATATGACAACCACTATAGGTCACTTTTTAGCAGGAGTTTTATCTTACAAATAAAAACTTAATCCTTTAAAAATAGTCTAAAAACTGCTTCCATTTTCATATTAGAGAATATAGTGCACTTAAAAGTGTATTTAGGTAGGTGTAAGGTACACCATATCTGGATAGGAAAAGAAATCATCAAAAAAAATTCTAGAGTACACCCTGCCCAATCTCACAGATTCATTATTCCAGAAATTACTCCATTCATTATTCCAGAAACATTTGAGCAGTGGCTTCAGAATAATGCATTTTAATGGAAATGTTAAGATAGCTCCTTCAAACAGATTCTCTGTACAGTAGTCAGTGCTCTTTTTGCTCTTATATGGTAATACTGAGGCAATGATATTCAAAATACTGGAGTGGGGGGAATTAAATCTGCCATTTGAATTTTAATTTTTAAATTTCTACTCACTGTAGTGAAATACTACTACTCACTGAATTGAAATAGAAATACTATTTTAGTAATAACTTTTAATTTAAATATATGAAATTCTTCTGTTACTTTTGCAGAGGTGTCATCATACAAAAGCAAGAAATGTATGACAAAAACTGGTTTCAGGGTTTTTTGGAAATTGGTTTTACACCCTGGAATTTTTCTTCTGCGTAGCTTTAAAAATGCTACCAGTCACTAAAATTATAATAATGATAAAAATGATAATCAAAATTACCTGCACAAGTACTGCAGCGTTTTTTTGGGGAGACATATGGGGGAGTAGGAATGATTTTTTTTTTTCAATGAAGCTGTGTTTTCTTCCTTGCTTCAGTAGCTAATTTACGTATTATCAGAAGAGAGTGGTTTATCTCTGCACATTGCTTACTTGGTGGTTGGTTATTTTGGGGTTTGGGTTTTTTTAAGTGGAAAATCACTTCAAGTATTTTCAGAATAATGGAAATTAATCTTTCTTTTTTAGCCTCTTCTGAAGCAGTCACCCTGGAGCAATCAGAGCAGCGGCTGGAGCACAGGAAATATATCCTGGGGAGGAATGCATGGCAGAGACCATCGTAGAACTGGAACCATGGGAATCCCAGGAACTATGAACCAGATCTCTCCTTTGAAGAAGCCCTTTTCTGGTAATGTCATAGCTCCTCCTAAATTTACTCGCTCTACTCCATCACTGACACCAAAATCGTGGATTGAAGATAATGTTTTCCGAACTGACACCAACAGTAATACTCTCCTTCCTTTGCAGGTAAGGATGGTATACCTGCTGTGTTCATGGTCTTGCATAGCATTTCTACTTCATTCATTTTAAATGAGAACTAAACAGTGGTTGCAGTCCTGATACTTGGTTTGAAAATTGTGTTTCTGTATTATTTTTAGTCTTAAATGGCAATTAATCCCCACGTGTTGAGTGTGTTCAGCAATATGATTCTCACAGTTGAATAAGAATATTGATTGTAAAAGACTTACAAACCGTAGGCACTGATGAAGCAATGAAACATTGTATGTTTAATCCAGCAAGTGTTTTCTGCCTATGGTAATGCTCATATTCTTATAAATCCTTCTCAACCTCAGGGTACTTTTTGTTTGCTTTGTCCTTCTGCTTAGTTTTTCTTACTTTTGTAGATGGTTCTCAAGTCTTTGACATGTTCGTCTTTTACTGGTATTCTAGGCTGATGTTTGCGTGTCAGCAAGATTTTTTTCTTCCACATTGTAGCACCTTTTATGTTTTGTTTTGTCTGGAGGCCCTGTGATTTAGAAGTGTTAAATGGAAGGATGGGCCTTAGAACTAAAGATCTGGATTCACCTTCTGAATTTTGCCAGTGACATCTTATGTGACTTTAAGTCACTTAACTCCACCCTTAGTAATCTCTTCGTAAAATGTTATTTTTCCCATTATTACCTATATTAATTTAGTTATTCCTTGTTAGCGGAGACCTTTCATTTTTCATAATTGTGACCAGATTTGAGCTGTATTTGCATAAATGGAAATCTAATGCTTATGTAGCTGAAGTAGTAGCAAAGGTGCTCCTTGGGACCAGACTTCCCTTTAGAGTTCTGGGTTTTCACACCATTTTTCTGGTGAATTTGGCACAGGAGGTTGTGTCCTGACTCTATTCAGGTGCACTTTGGTACTTGCAGTGTTTTTCAAGATTACCTGATTTTTGGACATGCCAAAGTTATGCTGAAACATACACATTTGGACCTGATACTGTCAAGACAGATTCCATTAAGTAGCCTTGCTAGCTGGAATATTGTAGTTGAATTATCTTTTGTGTGGGTAGAAAGATGGGAGGAAAAAAATGTGGTATTCTTTAAGAATTGTGTTCTATTGAGGAAAACAAATTACAGATAGGTAATGCTTTGCTGTGCAGGGCAGCAAAAATAGTAGAAATTAAATATGAAATTTGTCCCAAAGATGTTAACCTGAGGAACAGATTCAAAAATATTAATGCCATCATACATTGAAACTGCTGTAGCATATGCACTGGAATTCATCCATGGCTAAGCACACAGGTTGTGAATCTATTTGCTCATCCAGTATGCCATATATATACAAGTCCACGTGACCAATACTTTGAACTTTCAGAAGGTTCTACAGCAGTTTGAGTTTCGAACTCATTTTATGTCTAAACAAGCATCTTCTGCATTTAGGCTATCGTCTAAATAATTTGTGCAGAATAAGCTAGGAAAGAAATCCTTGCAGTTTAACTTTGTAATATCTTAATGTTTCTGTGTAAGGGTTGGTGGATTTTTTAAGGCATAATGTCAAAGTAAGAAGTTGGGCATTCTTAGTTGTTGGTTACACCTATGATCACCAGACCCACCAATTAAATAGGCCTGTTTGGCTGTATTTATGCTGTTGGTCTGTCTATGCTTACATCTCCCTGACATGTATAAAGTCATAGTTGTAGAACACAGCAAAAATAAACCTCTTTGAAAGGTTGCAATGTTGTCTACTGCTATTGTGGAAACACTATATGTTTCCATAAATTATTTTGCTACACTGTCATGTTCTTATTTTTCAGTTAGTACACTATTGTTATATGATTAATTCCTTGTGATGACTGTTACATTTTGCAAGTCATAATGAAAAAGTTAAATAGCGCTTAGAGCTCATGCTTCTTTTCATCAGGACTTGTTGGCAATTGCAATGCTGTCAAACACCCATCTTGCTGATTTGTACTGTGCTTGTCTCCTTCCATAAAAGGCTATGGTATTTAGATTGAGGATTCTTAAAGATACAGTAGCAATTTCAGAAAATACTGAAAAAAATAGTATGAATTAAATTTTATGCTGTTTGTAAAGTCTAGCACAAAAGCTTTTACATGCATGTAGAAGTTACCTATCTCTTCCAAGCTTCCGCAGGGCAAACGTATCTTAGCATGCATGTTGGATACATACTGCATCATTGACAGTTTTGCAGAATACCTTTTTTTTGGGCTAACTGCAGTAATAATTTTGTAGGGGAGGGGACAAAACACCTCTCTTCCAAACTTTAGCTAGCTCAAAATTAGCAATTTAAAAACTGGCTTAGAAAAGCCTGTGCTCTCAGGGACTTTGTGTAATCTTCAACAATCAACTACCATTTTTTAAAAATGTTATATATTTTTGCGAAGTCCAGATAGCATTCAGCACATCAGCTGCTCATCCATTTTCTTAAAAAACACATACCTCATGCAAATGAGATAAACCACAGGGGAATTGTGTGCAAATTCGAAGGTTTGCTCTTCCATCAAATTTCTTTATTCTTTGGTGTTTGCATTGCTGGGTGGGCCCCAGAATAGGATTGGCATCAGTTCTGATGAAAAAACCATTTCTTGACATTAAACTAATAGACCAGTGACAACGAATGTCATTACTGATAACTGAGTTAAACTATTATGAATATTGCTTGTAGGGATGGAAGCAGATTTTCTGTACTTCTTAGTTAAAACTAAAACATGTCCCATATGAAGTTGGTTTCACAATGGCCACATTAGTTGCAGCAAAGCTGCTTTTGCTTGCAGAAGTTATGAAAGACATCTCTTAGGATTCTTTACAAGTTCAGCAGTTTGTTTTGGTTTTAAGTAAAAATAATTAAGCATCATGGCAACACTGATTTAAGCGTGAGCAAATTAAGCAAATAGCCAAGTTTTTCTTATGTGCCTCACTGTTAGAAGCTTTTCTGCCTTTGTCAGGATTTTAACATAGTACAAACTGCATCAAATACAATTATTTCAGAGACATAAACCTGCAGATGTAATTTTGTCTAAGTTCAGCCATCCTGCTTCCACCATTATAGGTAATTCATATAGGGAAGTGTTGTTGCCTTGCACTTGAATCATTAAAGGAACAGTTAGAAATCTCGTCAAGTATTGACATTGTACAAGTTAAGCATTTAATTGAGGGACCTATTTCTCTCTCCTTAGAGAGAATCTGGGTTCCTTATTTAGATAATCTAATTCTCTAGAAGAACATACCTGGCACCACTGACCTTACGCAGCCCCTGGGATTCCACTTTAGGCACTTAGATTGCATTTCAGGAAGTCAGATTATATGAATAGTCTCTTTTATTCCCTGACCTAAAGTACAAAAAAAAAAGCCCCGATTATAGGCTACAAAGCTGAAAATACATTTCTAAACTTTATGTGAGTGTTTTTCCCCAAAAAACATGGTACAGGTGTATCTGTGGACAAAACCCAAGGACAGAGATCAGTGTTTTGTATATCTACTTTTCTGATTTACACTGCATGTATGAGGAAAATAATTAACTATTTCTAAATTTTTACTTTTTTTTTTTGAGAATTGCAGTTTCTGCTACCTCTATCTTGATTGTAAGCTTAGTTTTTCTTACCATCTTGCAAATAATCTTACTAAAACCCGTTAAAAATGTTTAATACTACATTTCAGTGTTCAACTACTTTTGTTCTCGTAAAAACCCTGCATTCTGTGAACATGAATCTAATTTCTGTGTCTCTTGAATTAAGAAAATACACCGTGTTTCTGGGTGGTTTTCACCTTGATTTGTCCTTCCTGTTTGTTCAGACAAACAGTGTGTAATGTTCATGGTCCTGAAAGCTGAGTGTTCTTATTCTGCGTTTAAACACACTCTCCAGCTGGGGATTGGTATGGTGAGGTAGTATCTTGCACAAATGCAGATTTTTCTTTTTCTATTTCTTTTTGAAATGTGCTCAAGTTTTCAAAGAAAGCAAATCACATGAAAAACAAAATGAGGTTTAAGGTTGCATGTCACAACAGGTGTTAGTTTTAGATATTTAATTCAAGCTGCTGTCATGTTCTTCTGCCTTAGAATCACTTCCATTTGGAAAATTTCAAATTTTCAATGTGACAGTTTTAGTATAATTTCATACAGCTTAACGTTTTCAATGGCTAATCTAGATGATACACATACCAGTGAATATTAGGTGAAGAGCAGGTTGTTAAAGTTGGGTTCTTAATGCCATGTTTAGACTCCTAAATGTGTGGCCCATTTTGTTTAGACTCCTGAATGGGTGGCCCATTTTTTCAAAAGTGCTGGGTGTTTGGGAGATTGAAGGCTTTGAGATTATCTAGCTGTAGAATTTTCTTACTCTTTAAAGTAATAGAATTGTCCAAACACTGATCTATAAGCCAGGTTTTACCAGTTCATTTTTAATGAGGCTATGCTGGAACAGAACAGTTTCAGGGTTTTTAATGCAGTGGATTGATTGCCTAGGACTGATTAAAATAATACAGACAACCAGATATTTGTGTTTGAAGACTGTACTGGGGATATCTCTAATTGGGAAAAGCAGTCTATGGCCATGCTTTTAACTTCAGGATCACGACCTTTGAATAAATAGTATTAGGAGCTGCACAGATTAGCCATTCAAAGCAATCAATTAGTGGGAAGTGTGTAGGTCTTATCATGCAAATGTTTTTATGACTTGATATGATGTAAGATTTTTTTCCTATTATTTAAATTTTCTTGAGTTATATAGCTCATTCTATCAATGCAATACAAAATCATAGTTAGAAAAATTCAACAAAATGTTTCATGCCCATGATAGTATAGCAGTAAGTATATGATGGGTATCTTACCTCACCTTGTTCTCTAAGTTAAAATGAATGTGTTCTCTCCTAAGATCCATCCAAAAGTACATTTGCTATATGTGCTGATGTATTTCCATTTAAGTACTCAAAACTGTATAGGTATTTCTGGATGTAGGGCAGGGGTGTGAGAAACCCAAAACTTGAATAACAACTTCCCTTTCAAATTTCTAAATGTCCTTTTAAATATTCCATTGAAACTATTAATATACAAATTTTCTAGATTTGCCATGTAAGTCAAGATTACCATGACTTTTATCATCTACATAGTCTGGTGTCTGGTTTCCAGGTTATTAATACATATTATTGAGTTGAAGTACTCCAGTATTGGGATTTTTTTGTAAATTTTTAAATGCTTATGAAGCTGGGAAGTGGGTGTGTCTTTGCCACAGGACCTGTTCTTAGTGCATTTTAGGCTCAATTTAGTTAGCTTACGTAGCTGATGGTGTCATTTTAACTTCAAATGCTTTGCTGTCAGGTTGACCATTCACAGATGTCTACCAGACATCTTTAGTTCATCTTTACCACTAATGACACTGTGAAAAGTAACCAAGCAATTTTCTGTGTCGACTTGGTCTTCCTCCTTGCTTTTTTATAGAGCTAAAATTGTAGTTTCAATAGGTTTTCATATTTAGTTTCTCATTTACACTAGTTATGGTTTCAACAAGGGGCTTATGATTATAGTATAACCTCAATAAAATGAGAATGACTTGAAATTTAGATTGCAGTGGAGGTATTTTAGAATATGTATGTAGGAATTGTTATTACTGCTAGCATTAACAGTGAATACTATATTCAGGTACTTTTTAGAGTGTAGATACTTTATTACTAAATCAGCTGTCACTTTCTAGTCTTAAAGCACATTTTTATTCAGGGGTCAGGTTTAAGGTAAAAAAAAGGGAATTTGTTAATGTTTCAGTTGGGGAAGCAGTTTTAAAAAAGCTTCTTTAATTTAGCTTTAAACAAACTCAGTTAATTCATCAAGGTCAAAGTTGGAGTCCTTTATGCAGCTAAATAAGACCGTACTTGAAACTACTATAAGCTTTATGACTTTTGTCTTCAGCTTCCATCTCATGGTGTTACATTTCTTTAGAATATGAAGAGACATGTAAAGATCATTCCTTAAAGATACTACCATTTGCAGATTTTAATACCTGTGTTAGCATTCTAATTTTTTACTTCAAGTAGTCCCACAAATCAGTAGTTTAAAGCATATTTCCAAAATTCAAAGGTGTCAAACTTCTTAACTATGAAGTAGTGTTTGTGGTTCAAAATAAGCAAAATTTTTCACCACTCAGTGGCTTTGGTCCTTGTATTTGCTTTATGCATAAGTGACACTATATAAGCTTAGAGATGTGACTGCAGTTTCTGCAAATGCTCAGACAGGATAATCTTTGCATAAATTCCATGGGTATATATAGAAGTCCAAAGCAGAATGTGCCAAGAAAACTATTTGTTCATGAGTTTAGTGCTGAAACTTGCTCTTCAGAGAAAGCTGCCCTTCTCCCATTCGTGCAGATTCAGCTGCATGGCTTGGGGACTGTTCTCAAATGCATGCTCTTAGGTGTACTTTGCATGACACTGTCAAAAGCTCCTTCTAGCGTTTGTATTCTGTGGGGGAAGGATGCTTTGTGCTTTTCCTATTCCTAAAGTAACTACCATTTTCTGTAAACTTTCTTACATAGATGATTTTTTTATTTAACCATATCACTCAGTCTGCAGTTGTGATTTTGATATGGGAAAGGTAGATCAAGCAGGAGTCAAACATTTAGGCAGTTAAAAGTAAAAAACTCTGAGAAAAGTAAAAAAAAGTCTGAGAGTTTGTAGTGCTTGGGAGAAGTTAATTCTAGCTTTTTTTCCCCTCAGAGCTGATAGTTATGTTGTGACATTCCACTGAGGTACAGACCTTCTGACACAACAAGGGTTTACTTCCTTTTTAGCACAGGACTGATGAGCCACAGAGCTGAAGAAAATAAAAAATATTTAACAGGAATTCAACCTTGACAATTCCAGAGTCAGGATGATAGAAAACATGTATTAACATACATGCTTAGGTATCAGTGCCTTTGCACTGCTGATTATCTTTAGTTTTATTGTTTCAACATGGCTGATAAGCAGTTATCTTCCAAAACAATCTGAAACTGTCTTTAAGACAACATGGAAATAGTTCTAATTTTTGGGACTACTTCCATGTTGTTTTAAAAGTAGGTCCCAGTTGTTTTAGAAGATAACTGCTTATCAGTTGTGTTGAAATAATGAAACTAAAGCTAATCCTAATTCTTGGGACTGTTTTCACATGCATGGAGATCTGGAACAATCATGTTCTGTGGTTGTGCTTTTTGTGCTTGTCCTAAAAATTGACCAAAACCATAATGGAAGTTTTCTGATTTAGTAGTGCCTGCTGTAGTGGAATTGTCCTGTTTCAACAGGCCTTTCTAGAAAATACTGGCTGGTGTGTGACCTACATTATTGAAATACTTTTAAATTCTGCTTTGAAATTAAAGTTTCCTATTAGCATAGATGATAACTGTTCTCTTGAAAGACATGATGTACATATTTGGAGAGCTCAAAGCAGTGTTTGTAGCATTATAAAGCTGAGCTGCACAAAGGTTTAAAATGAACCTTGCACCCAAAGAATTACTTACTCCTTTAGAGACAGTTAAATTTCAGATAGTGTTGCTTTATAGCATGCAATTCATCAGTGTCATTTGGAATAGAGATGGAAATTTTGAAGCACTGATTACCAAGATAGTACCCAAACTCACGATAGGGAAGTGTGATGTGTGGGCAGTGGGATAGCGGAATCCAATTCCCATATTTAAATCCTCCTGTACTTCAGTGTATTCACAGTGTTTTGATACTTTGTGGTGTCTGCCCATTGTATGTTTCCGCTGCCCAAAACTGAGTAATGCAGTTCAAGGAAACAAACCACAAATTTTCTGAATAGGATGGGAAAAGCCTATTTTTCCTTCTGCTTCTAGCAGATCAAGACCTTTTTCTTTAGATACACAGAACTTTCAAAATAGAATGATGCAAGGGTGAAGTTAGAATCATTGCACCATGTCACCCAATACAGCAGTTTACAAATAAATTGCAAGCACGTGTTCCGTGTTTTACTTTTCCATTCCTCTGTAAGATCTAGGACCAAGTAGCCCAGTTTTAGGAATTAACCATGGCTGAGCCTTTCCTTATAGGCTTCTGCTTCACAGAGTGTCATTAAGTCTGTAATAGTGACCATTTCCCAGACCGTCATGTGTTACTTCAACACATATGTAGGAAGCAGTGTTCAAAAAAAGAAATAAGAAAATTTGTAGTGAGCCTGTTACAAAGATGGAACGCCATATACAGCTCAGTCTGGTTTTTACCAATACTAGTACTTTTCCCTTATCAGCTACAAAGGTAGCAAAGCATGTTTTGTCTTTATTCAGCATTGGTTTTTGCAAGAGCACTGACTACCTACCAACTAGTGCTGTAAACTGAATTTAAGACTTTGTTAACAATCCTGATGAGATAGATACCTTCTGAATGCTAGGGGACATTAGGGAACAGATCCCAGCTTGGTCACTGCTCATACCTTCTATAGAAAGCAAGTTTGCTGTGGTAAGCAGGTTCTTTTCATTGTGCTATTGAGAAACAAACCTGCAAGGACGTGGAAGAAGATTAGTCACTTTAGTTTCTTTTGGTGGTTCTCAGGGCAACTAAACTGAACAAAAGCCAGCCAGTTCCAAAATTAAGGTTACTGTGAACTAAAATAGTGATGGTGACTTGTTGGCACTCAAACCAGGTTGAAGGTTGCCTCATGAAGTGTAAGTGGCATTTGGTCTGGGATGTGGCAGGAGACAAGAGAAACCTACATTAATTTATCATTAAAATTGTCCGAGTGTTTCCAGAAATAATAATTTGATCAGTTACTTTATTTTTTAACAGATTTCTTATCCAACAAGAACCCATTAGTCTTTAATAGTTGTTTGAGAGTTAATAGAGAGATTTGGGGAAGAAAGGCTTCTTCCTCTTCATCCCAACATTGACTAAACTTTTTAAGACATGAAAGTGAAACCCTGGTTTCATCATGGCAAAGCTGATAAGAAGTCGTAGTGTGTGATTCATAGCAAACTTCTGTTCCAAAGCTTGCTTTTTTTACTCTTCCAATATGAAGAATACCTGTTTGCTGAGGGATGTAGTTTGAAACTAATCTATGGTTCTGCTGAACTGTCATGGAAAGTCACAGTGAGTGTGGGATATACCTTTTGTCTCTATTATATACATACTAAGTGCATGGCTGCATCTTTAGGGAATTTCAGCAGTCCTGGGATGCATATGATGTATTTCTTCCTCCTCTGCTGAATTACTAGAGTGAAGACCACAGTAAAATTAAGGCACAATTGTAAGATTTAAATGCAGTACAGTCTAGCCAGAAAGTAGATGAGATTATAGTTTTACATAAACTGTTTTCAGTTTCTAGAAGGTATCCCAGAAAGACCAAAGAACTTAGAAATCATCTTTTTTCTGTGTCTGTAATTTGGGTGTATTGGAAAACGTGGGAGAAAATGGCTTGGGTAAAACAAAATCAGTGAAAACATATGCAGTTCATTGCAATAACTTTTATTACTGTCAGTGAAAATATTTGTAAAGACAGTACAGTAACTTCCTAATAATCATGTGTAAAAGAATCTGTCCTCTATAAGGCTGATAATCTATTAGTAAGATTTGTGACATTTTCTTTTTGTAGTTTAGCTTTAATTTTCTACCCTTTAACCATTAAGGGCTGACCATTTGTAACTCAAGTCTTTGTATGCAAAGGCCCTGAAGGCAGCAAGCACAGCCTCGGTGAGGGCTGGTGGCCCATGCCAGGCACTTGGCCAAGCACCAAGAAAGTGCTCTCTTATGTGACATGACTGTCCTTGTCCTGTAGTTCCCACCTTCCTCACTATTTTACTTGTGCATGGAATGAGGTTGAACTCTTACAGACATTAGTCTCCTTCATTAATCAGCTTATGCATAACCGTGCTGTGCATCACTAGAACTGATTCAAGCAGTTTTGAAGGAAACAGGCATTCACAGGCTGTCAAATGCATACACAGCATTTGTTCACACTGCATCACACTGAGTTCTTCACACTACATCTCTAGTTTTATATTTGGATGCTGTTAAAATTACAGTTAATAAAATTAGATCTTACTTTGTATCATTGTCCATCTTCAGAGTGTCTGAGTGGGCAGCTGTTAGAAGGAACTTGTGTTTTCCTTTCAAGTTTTTTGTTAAAAACTACAGATTTTGTATACCAATACTAAGGCTTTTGTTTTCTTTTAGGATCGAAATAGAATGTATGACAGTCTGAATATGCACTCTTTGGAAAACTCCCTTATTGACATTATGAGAGCAGAGCATGATCCACTTAAAGGTATGTTATTATGCTAAGTAAAGAAAAAAGGGTCATCTATTCTGCATATTTGAATTAATACTGATTGTTAATTTAGATTCTAAGTTCATATTAAAAGGGAAAATTAACTATTTTTTCACTCAAATGGAAAGTCAATCATGAGCTGTCTTTTACTGAAAACATTGTTTCACAGATACTTAAAACAAACTGCTCCAAATGTTGCCACTTAATTTTCCCTTTCTCTCCCGTGAAAGCTGAAAAAACCCTAAGTCAATTGATAAACATCAGGATTTGTCCTTTTAAGTATTTTTTTCAAATCTGCTGGAGGATACTAATGCATCCAAATCTGAAGAAGTCCAGAAATACCAGCTTTAGAATGCTGGTTCCTCTTACAGTCCTGGGCTCTATTAAATCATTTGGCCACAGCAGTAAGCATATAGCTAGCAAATGTGGGCTTCCATTTTAACTCCTCTTTTCACTGTACATTAACTCACTCTTGTGAATTCTGTTCTTCCATACTTTCTCAGGTAGCATTTACTACTGAACATTGGGGCAGGGAACCCAAACCATTTCACTTGGGCTGATCAGATGTTACTTCACTTGTGGTGCTCTAATTAGACTAATACAATCTAGTTTTAAAATTATCCAAGACTTCAGGCTTGCTTTGTAGAAATTAAATCTCTGTATTGAAGCAATTGAAAAACTAAAACTATCAGGGGTTTTTTTTGCAGCATTATTTACTCACATCCATTCTCAATTTCTAGAGGCTCCTATATTTACTCTATGTTGCATTAGCACAGAAAGGCCAGTTCTCCTAATTTGGAGGATACCTTGCTAGTCTGCTCATGATTCTTTTAAGATCTGTGTAATCACTTAGAAGACCTGTAGCATTCAGATAGCATTTAATGTTATTTTAAGCTTTAAGCTAACTTTAAAATAGTTAGGCAAAAGTTTGGAGTTTTTTCCTAATATGAAAATCTCTACAAAGCATCTGTAAGTATCTAGCATTTACTTAAACTGTTAATTTTCCTTGACTTTAGAGTAAGTGGAAGCCAAAATTAAATTTTCTTAGGTGTTTTAAATCTGATCTTTCTTACTGCCTAGAGAGAATTCCATTTTAGCAATTTTATTCAAGTCCATTATTAAATCTAGTTTCTGTCTATTCTACATGTTTGTAAAACATCAGTAAGTAAAATAAAAGATTTGAAGCCTGTAAACAGCTAGCCCAGTGGTGACTGCTGTGTGCTAAAAGCATGCATATCTTTTCAAGGATGAGGTGACCAGGTGTATCATTCCTGTTATAGAGGGTCCGTGCTTCTAATTGCCACACTCAGGTGGTGACTGCTTCATTCCTTGTCTGAAATCTATTGTTACATAAAGCTAGAGAATGCAGATCTTCTACTGCAGTATACTGCCATTGGCAGCTCTCACATTGCTGAAGATGAAAACCAGTCTGTTTCTTTCTTTCTGTACATGCTGACACGACAAATGGAATTGGTTGCTCGGTTCCCCCTGCCATCTCACTGTTTTAATTTTATCTCTGTAATGCAGAAGAGATTTCAGAGGCACTGTGAGCACAGAAAATACTAATTTTCATTTTTATTCATCCCTTCGTATTTCATTTTGTTACAGTAGATGAAAATTATGTATTTCCAATAATAATTTTCCAAGGAGAGTAAGACAAAAAGAAGCTTTAAGACTTGAAAGTTAATTTGGTTCATATGTAGATACCTTGAAAAACTCAGTTTCCATCTGTGCTTTCTAGGGACATGAGACTATGGTGTCAGTCTACAGTTAAGAGATGATTTTTTTTTTAACAGTTAAACAGTGATGTTCTTGCAGTGAAAATTCTGCTAAGTTTTATGTTTGAACTAAAACAGATGGAAGCCATAGATAGTGATGAACTCAAAGGAAATCCATTTTTCTGTTTGAGTGCCAGAGAACAATGCACATGCCAACTGAATTTAAATAGAGTAATTGTGTGCTGCTATTTAAGTTGATGGATAAGATACTTTTTCTCCGTGGATGTGATTTCAGCTGAAACAGCTATGTTATTAACAATAAGGCACAACAAGTGTTCCTTACAGACTGGATATAGGAGGAAGAGACCTTGTGGTATATCAGTCTTTTAGTTCTTCTCTGTCTTCAGATTTTTTTCACCATTAATTGGAATTTCTGTAATTTCTGAGCAACTTTAACTTCCTTTTTTTTTTTTTTGTCTTTTCTCTGCCAGTCATGATAGTTTAATTTGGTTATATCAGTCTCTATGACTTTTCACCACAGAAAATCTTAACATTTACTTAAAATTCCTTCATATTTGCTTGCAGAATGCACAGGATTAATATTATTATTTGTTGCTCTTATTAATATATAGCATATTTTGTTGCGACTAAAGAGTATTTTGTAGCTGGGGAATATTTTTATGACAAGTTTTCAAGTAAATAAAAGCACACTAAAACAATGCATCTTTTATATCTGATCACAGCAGTAAAATGAAAGTCCCTGGAATTATAAGCACGTGTTTCAGATTTAGCTGCTTACAATATCTGGGGTATGACTAAGCATCTTGTCTCAAATTATGCACAATGCAGAACAGACAGTCTGTGTACTAGCTCATAGCTTCAAGTTTTGCATGTCAAGATCCATTTTAGGAACAAGTCAAATTTCACCACTTTTGCTTTCATGAACTTGAAAAAAAATTATTCCAAATATGATTCACTGAAAGCTAAGTTTATGCCTGCCAGAAAATTGTTTATAGATGACTAGTTTTGGCTTTGCTTACACAAAGCTTTGTCATTACAACACAAGTGATCAAAAGAAAAGTAATTCTTAGCTTTCAATAAGATACTTTCAAGGTAGAGTAATAGGGAGAAGATGCTTGACTTCACTAGTCATTGCAGCAGAAATATTGATCATATTAAAACTAAACTTTCCCATGCAGCTTTCTTGAAATGCATTTCATAACAAGACCTTAAGTAATGTTTAAGATTATCCCATTCATTCAATTCCAGTGAAATAAAAATTGAAGATAAATTAATTCATTTTTATATCATTGTTCTTAAATACCCTTTTTATTCTTCTAATAGTTCTTAAAACAATTGAGAGAAGAATTAAAATACTTATAGCCTGACACATAGAGGTATTGCTAGTATAACTCTTCACATACCACTTGCATACCTGGTTTTCTTTTTTCGCCTTCTGCTCCCCCAAGTATTAATGCATTTTGCTGTCAGGTAGCAGGAAGGATAATGCATTTGGGCTGAAAGAGATTATGGAGAAAGCTTAGAAGCAGTTGTTACTTTTTCTGTGCAATATCACAGAATCACAAGATTGGAAGAGACCAAGATCGAGTCCAACCCGTTCCCTAACACCTCAACTAAACCACGGCACCGTGGTGTTAGTATTGGGGAGACTGATTTAATGGAATCCATTACCTGCTTTTTTTAAACATCTTCCTGGTAAAGATTGTGGCACAGAGAGCGTTGTCTTTCTTTCAAAGACATTTGCTTTATATTTTGTGTTATAAAGCTCTAAAGTTTAAAGCTGCACAGTTTCTTCCTAGAGTAATTCAAATTGTGCCAAGAAAAGAATTTCTGAGGCTGGAATAAAAATATAGAGGAAAAAATTCTCTCCCTTGGCACATAAAAGGCTTTGAAATCTTACATACACCTTGTTTCTTTTCTTTCATAGAAACTTTTTCTGATAAAAGAGTATATTTGACTGGTATACTGATTTGTCTGAGTACATGGACTATCAAAGACAGCCCCTTTGGCCTCGTTCTGACTTGCATAGTTCCTACGCAAGCCCTGGAAAATGCAGTCTCTAGGCTTTCTGTAACTAGGTGTTGGCCAAACACGGGTTTGTGCTGTTGTCTTAACTGTGCTGATTCCAAAACCTGTGCTTTCTGAAACGACTGTGAAACTCAGCCATTCACTCTCACTGGGAAAAGCTTGACTTGGAAGCTTTTTCTCTTCTACTCAGGAGATCTCTTGTAAGAAAGAAAAAGGGGCAAGGAATTTTTGATTCTCAGTCTCTTCATACAACAAATTAAGACTTTTTTTAAAAAAGGGGGAGAGTATAGATATGAAATATCAAACCTGTGAATCTGAGTCATTAATGTTTTAATATATGGGGATTCCTCCAACAGTTTAGTTAAATAGGAATAAAAAGTATGCATTTCTATAAGTAGATTTGAATTTCCCTTAAAATAAAAAGTGAGTATGCCAAGAAGTTTACAAAAAATTTAAATTTCCTTTGCCCCTGTCAGTAACATGAGATTACAGAAATGTTGCTAAAACTAAGTGGATATAATGGCCCACCAAAACTTATTTAAGGCTTTTAATTTTTTTCTGTCCTCGCAGAAGAGTGCATGGAGAAATGTGTGAGGCAGGCAGTTCTGTTAATATTAATTACCTTTAGATAAGGAAGAGGAGGTTAGATTTAAAAGAACTCTAGTTGTATAAGAAGTGTCAGGCATACCTGCTGCTTCTTAGCAATGCTAGTTTCAATTTAGCCATGATAGATGAGAATTATTAATTAGCAGGAATATGGTGAAGTTGAAGTTCAGGTTTGCACAGAGAATTTCTGTAACACGATGATCTTTCTGATACAGAATGGTAATATTAGGCACTTTATTTGTTCCAGATAGTAGCAGGTTACAAATTTTTGGATTCTGTGGAGAAGTACTGTAGTGAGGCAGTGAATTAATTACTTCACATTTTTCAGGAATTGACTAAGTCTGTTATTTAAATATTAGATATTTTCTAACTAATTGGTAGCTGGCTTTAAGCTATTCAATCATCTTTGTTATTAAAACTACTTTTTTAAGCAGGTGGAGGCCACTGGAGATGCTGGAAGACCACTGAATGGTTTATGCAGTTATAGGTTGCTGACATTGAAGCAGCATGGGATTAGATAGGATTTGTGCCTTGTTCTTAAAATAGTTTTTTTTTTTTAATGCATCAAACAACACACAGTGAAAATAGCTCACTAGAAAGATGTATGTGATAGAAGCAAAGTAAATTGTTACAAGATGGTGCTCCCATCTTCTGTATTCTATATACTGGTATTTTAAGTGACATTTAATATAGTAAATGTCCATTTAACTAGAATAACCTGTTCAAAATGCTGTGGTCTGAGCTCTGTATAAAACTGATCTTGAACCCAATTCCACGTGTGAAATGTTCTGAATTTATGTATGTCATGAAATTCAGGTGGACAGCCTAGAAAACAGTGCATTTTATTGCAACAGATTAAGCTGAGTGTCAAGAACCTAAACTAATATTATAAATAGCAGTGATTGCATTTTGAAAAAGTAAGCAAACATTCTATGTTTAAAATGTTCTTAAAGTTGTATGTCCGAGGGCTAGACCAGGTAGCAAATACAGGGGTTTAGTTCATGAGAATGCAGTGAAGTGTGATTCCATTAAAATAACCCTGTGAATAAAACTTTTAAATTATCATTATCTGAATTAGCAAATTCATCTCCCCAACAATGAGATGAGATTTTGGGCTGCAGTGGTGGGTCCAGCTGCCTGGTGCAGTCCTTCCCTTCCACTCAGTGAGAAGTCCTTCATTGTTTCAGGTGCAGCTTGTATTTGTGAAGCTACAAAGGGGAAAAAGCAAGAGAATGCAAAAGCAGAATTGCATAAACCTAGAGTTTATTATTTTTTAGAAATTTTCCTCCCCAGGTGTTGACACTGGTGAGCTTCTCTCTCCTACTAGGCCTTAAATCTGACTTCTGTTTGTGAAATCATTGCTGGAAAAAAACCCCTATCCTTTGTCTCTCTTGCTACATAGGAAAAGAGGATCAATTCACACGGGGAGAAAGACTGTCACCACAGAGTCAAGGAAGTTTGAGATAATTTCTTTTGTTATTCTTGATAAATACAGCATTCTGATTTGCAAGGAATACCTCATACTGTTGCAAGTATTTCATAGCAATGTGTATAAACACGATATGGCAGTCATCTTGTGAAATTCTTGCTGTTAGACAAATGAATGTCAGCCTTGATAGAGCAAAAACCGAAGAAGTATAGCAGAGTAACTTACTGTATGTCAGGCTGAGCTCTGGCAGCTCCCAGAGTGCCTTTTTCCTGATTCTTTGTTATTTTACCAGCATGCATTGCTAGAAGGGTAGAATTTTTATAATTCCAAGAAACATTAGATATAACTGTATATGTTCAGTATAACAGAAAAAATATATTAAAACTGAACACTTTGAAGATAAGAAACACAAAGACAGAGGCTCCTACAAAGGCTTTGTGTTTAGTATTTTGCCTAAGCCTACTCAAAGATTCTGTTGAAGGTAGAAAAGGCAGCAGAGTCCTTCTGGGTGGCATTCATCTGCCCTTCTCCAGGAGCCAGCCCTAGCCTTTCAGTGCTTCCAAAGTCAACAGCAAATTGTTCTTACCTAATCTGCAGGTATTCTGATACCATCCATTCTTACAATAATAAAATCTGTGGGATGATAAGTAGTTCATAGCTGTATAAAAATCTTTTTTCCACAATGCCTGTAAATAATAAGGCTGAACAAAATTTCCTAAATTATCCTAATCTTGCTATTTTGAAGTTTTACATTTCAGAGTTTGCAATGTGTATATTTTCAAATTATTTTTTTGGCAGAAAATTACCTTGTTCGTTTCTTAAAGGGGAAGAGGAAAACCTAAATCCTATTATTTACAGATTTACAACAAAAGTATTTTTTATTTAACCCCAAAGGTGTCCCTTGGTACTCAGAACTACTTAAAGAAATTTCTAGTCTTGCTGCTGAGCTCATGGGTTTTCTAGCAGTAGAGGATCAAACAGAGTATGAGAAGAATTGCTAGACAGCCTTAATATATAGCTTGCTGATTTGGTTTTCTTTCTTTTTTCCCCCTGGGGTTTCTTTTTCTTGCAAGCCATCTGCATATATATGACCCTTTAAAAATGTGTGAGTTCTACATGCCCATTGCTTCCAGATTGGGTTCTTCTTTATGCCTCTACAAGCATTCCCATTTCCTTCAAAAGATTTAGATGTTTAAGTCACAGCATTCATATACATACATACATATCTATATATATAATGTTCTTCAGATTATATGCAAGCAAGTATATTTGAATAGCAAGATGGATGGCAATGCAGTTTTTTGCACATTCAACCACAGCTTTTCCAAACACAGCAGTTATTGTAAATGTCTCTCTAGGTCAGTGTGCACTACTGGTATGTTTGCAGCTTCCTGTAAAAAGAAAAAGTCTCCTTTAATAAAAAGGAATTTGTAGTGAACAGACACTTCAGCTGTGTATTTTAAGCCATTCATTTAAGTACTAAAGTATAACATGCCACTGATGTAGTAAAATGCAGTTCTTGAAAAATTGTAGTGTCATGATATAAGGTTTTCATGTAATTTTTTTATTCAGTCTAAAATGCTGAAAATTTTATCTATAATAAAATATAAGTCTTTAATAAAAATCTTTAATTCTGTTGAATCTGTAGATAAGCAACTGCTCTAATGCTGCTAGACTTACTGAAAAATATTACATACCAGGGTTATATGAAATACACCAAGATGCAGTCATAAATCAGTTGATAAAATTTGCATGCCTTATTTCTTATTAACATGATTTTTCTTAAATTGCTTCAGTAGAGAAGCATTAAGTTGTAGAAATGCCACTCTGTTAAGCAATGTGCATAGTGCAGTTATTCAGTCACTGTGAAAGAGAAGACTACAGCAGTCAGCACTATTTCTGGGTGTCATGAAACAAAAAGTGGCTTTATCCTATTGGAGCTGATCCCAAAGTACACTGCAGATCTTATGACCAGAGAATTAAGGTTAAGAAGTCTGTTCTTGTCAGCTTTAACTTGGGTCAAGGGTATTGTTGGTTAATGTGCTTGGAGTTAAATATTAGCTCTTTATTTCCCTTAGGCAAATTCTAAGCAGTGATTTTTTCATTATTTTTTTCTAGTATAATAGCTAAAACCTCTGCATTTGTTTTGTTCTTTGGCTTTTGTTTTCTTTTAAGGTCGCTTGAGTTATCCGCATCCGGGGACTGACAATCTTCTGATGTTAAATGGTAAGTTCTAATCTTATAACAGTTTCTAATTATCTCTAGCTTAGTTTAAATCTGACATGTTAGTATAAAATTATACTCTTCTATTCTGTTACTGAATTACTTGGTTCTAGTCTTCAACACTGATGGGACTGTTGCCATTTCTTGGAGTTGAATGGCAAGAACTAATCTTGCAACAGACTTTCATTATATCTAGCTTATTGGAAATCTGAAATGCTCATAATGATGCACTGTTCTGTTTTGTTCTCAAGCAATCCAGGGGTATGTTTTCCAAAGAGCTGTAAGAAATCTATTATACTGAAACAGGAATTAGAAAAATAAGAAGGCCAGAAACACATGTTTTTCTATATTGGGTAAATAAAGAGTGAACTAGACACTACGTATTACACTCATGTGAAACAACATTTTATTTTTGCGGGGGTTTTTGAAAGTGGCTTTTGTCAAGCACGTGTCTAACCATGAAATATGCTGAAGTTAGAGTTCATGTTCATGTTCCTCTCCCAGTAGGTCAGACTTCATGAACATCTGCTACTCAGTGAAGGCATGAACTTTAGCCTTTGTTCAAGGCTAAAGAAGGAAGCACAGCTTGGTAATCCATCTAAGTCAATAATAAATCAGGGGTTTTGCACATAAGTGTTTTCTGCATTGGGAAAAATTAGAGCTGTAGTGCCACAGCTTCTCTAGATTAGAGGACATGGAAGCTTTTGTACACAAAGTACACTTTCGTCATTCACTTGATGAGTCAAAGTGCTAACAGTAAAGATCTCTTAATAAAATATGGCCAAAAGACATTTGTTGCTGTTTGAAATGATATGGAGAGTTTTTCTTGTTGTTATTAGGTTTTGGTGGGGTTTTTTAATTGCCTTACCTGTTCTGCACAGTCATTTACACATGTGCAAATGGATATAAAATGCAAACAAATATCTGTTTTCCCTGCATAATACTGAGCAAATGTTTAAAATTTTTAAGGAAATTAAGATTTACCTTTATGCTCAATAAAGGAAAATATTGCACAGTGGTCATTTGAAGAAGTAGATCCTTTGGTATAGAATAGGTAACTTTAAGATAATGGAGTATCTTGAAAAGAAAAAATAGGTACTTAACTATAGAAATAAAATCAGTGTTTAGCCAATACTATATTGATTCCTCTACACTGAATATCAAAGTGCTCAATGTCACAACATTTTACTTTCTCTGTTTAACTGCAGCTTTAATACCTATTCTGCAGACTGGTTTGTTCAGGTCATATATGTGCAATTGTCATTATCTGCCACTGTACAAGGAAGTGTTAGATGGGAAGCTATGAAGAGAAATGGAAGCATTTCAGTGAGATGGGTGTAAGAAATGAATATTTTAATTCATTTAATTTTACTTAGAATGATGAACTTCTCTTTTTAGAGTTTTGCATGTTAAAAAAGCACATGGGAACTGTTGTTACTCTGTGGAATATCTAGAAAAGAAGGGGTTTGTTGTTATCATGAACACTGGAGAAACACAGTGGTACTAGTCTATCCTAAAACCTTACCACAAAGCTAGAACATGCATAAAAGAATATCTTGCTTTCAACACTTGTGTGGTTTCTCTTGTACTTTGAAAGGTAGCACTTAGTGTGACTGCTGTCCTCTTTAAAAGCTACAATATTATTTTCAGCCTTCAGTAAGTGAGATAAAAATAACAGTCTGAGTATCTAAAAGGTACTGCAACACATAATTTTTTAAATTATGCCCTTTAGAGTTTAGTTCAGAGCCGTGTTGTGCAGACACCTAGTCTCTACCACCTAGCTGGAGTCTGATGTGGCTGTCGGTGCAGGCCAGGGCAGTCAGGAACACTCTTCAGAGCCCCTTCAGGTTGGCATGTCTTAACTGCAGCTTCTTGCAGCTCAGGAGCAGAAGCACTAGAAACAGCTTTTGGGAAGCTCCAGCTGCTCAGACTGCACAACCTTTCTTTCTTAGCAAGAATTAGGGACTTCCTCCAAATGTGCAGTAATGAGAATTAGGGTTTGAACACCTGGTGATGAACTTGTAGACTTCAATTTCCTTTTCCACTTAAGTGGGTTCAAGCTAACATTTCCCTCTATCCCTGGAACTGGTGCCCTGGGGGGAGATTTGGGAAAAGAAGAGTTGGTCATTCAAAGACTCCACATTTGTGCCTTAATTTCTGTAGTAGCTATGAGGAAGAGCAGGAATACCAGACCTCCATGAAAGCAAATCACAAATATATTTAAACATTCTCTGCCCATTTATGCATGCACTAATACTTACCACTGACCCTCTCTGGATTTTCGTTTGATTTATTTTAGTGAACTGGTATCTCTGGATTCCAGAAAGGTTCTAACGTGACCCAGGCTGAAATTGTGCAGCCCTTTTAAGAGTAAAAACTTCTAGATAAAACTTTTTTTTTAGGTAGTTTTTCCTCTTCTGAAATGATAGATTTTTCCCAACTCATTTAAAATGTACTTACTGAACTCTACCTAATATTAATATTTACAATTTTTATTATTTAATGAAATGAACTAAAGGAAACCTGATTTATGTGTTTTAATAAATTATATATAATTATGTATCTGTTTCAGCTTAAGCTGTAAAAAAAGTAATGCATTTTTAATGACTATTATCTCTCAAAAGTCAAAAAAAAGATACTTTGCAATGGGTATACCTGACTGCAGCTTTCTCAGCTTAGAGAGAACGTTTTTGAAGCAAGTAATAATGTAAGAGTCAAGTTTATTGGGATGTAGGGTGTTTTTCCCCAATATGGGGTTTCCCCCACTTTCTGTTGTTTTAAAGCATTGAATTTTTTCAATTGCTGTTGAAACATAATTCCCCATTTGATTAGTTTAGCAAGGGTATATTAGACTATCTATATTAGATATTATAACTGGTTGTGCTTCTAAAGAAAGCTGTTTACTTCAGTCAGAAATTACTAAACTTCTTGTTCAGGAATTGCTAAATGAACTTCTGTAGTCTTATAGGCGTGCCAAGCTTGAATGGTCATGCTGATGTCTTTCAGCCTTAAAATCTATGAAGGTGTTATTTCTAAAGAAATCTAAATGGAATTTGGGCACCCAAATCCAATAGAATAAAATGGGAATTAGGCATCTACCTCCTTTAGTCTAGACTCTTGGGAAATTATTGCTGTAACTATCTATGGATTTCTTTAAATTACAGTTATTAATGAAAAAGGCTTGATCATGCCTCTGTCACTATTTGGTCGTTATGTCGGAATGTTAGTGACAAATAGTATTTTAACTTCATAGGAAGTTTGCCTGGTAGTTTTTCCTGATACACAACATAGTATTTTTAATTCAGCTCAGTCATTCAGTTGAGTTATTGCAATATGTTTATATTTGATCTCTGGTTATGTATTTGAATTATGTGTCTGAATAAAATGAAACCATACATTTGGTATCTTTGTGGTAGCATTGCTCACATAATGTACAGTTCTATTGTCTCGATGTTAGATAAGCATGCACAACAAATGTATTTACTTTGTCTTAAATCTGTGACCTGATTTACATTGCAGAAAGGGGGATTTAAATTTTTCTGATGGGTGTAAGCTGTATTAGCATACAACTTCAGGGATATAGAAAAAGGTTTTAGCTAAAAGGGAGTATCTTTGTTGTATATACAGCACTCTTAATTTTGGAAGGTGCCAGTGCTACTGGATTTCATTTTATTGGGCATCATTTTACTCTTGTATGTGTTGCCTAATTGATATTTTCTAGAATAAAAGTATCTTTCATGCATTCTCACTCATTTGAAATCTTTCCAAGTTACTGGCTAATTAAAATATCCAGCTTTATAAAATAAAAGACAAATTTCTGTATGACTTAGTATTTGGACAAGTTAAGGAAAATAGTTTAATCTCTCCTTTTTTGTTGCTGTAAATCAATTATTTGCCTGCAGTGTCTGGCCTTTTCCAAAAGAGTTCTCCCCTACAATTATAATTTATTATAATTATAATAAATATAAAACATGTAATAAAACATGTGCACTGATTATGTGTATGTTAAATACATCTGTATAATCTTGATGTATAGGTAAACCTGTAATTAACTACATTTATACAGCTGCCATGCTCTGTAAGCATGCATGCTCTGTAAGATGTAAAACATTATATGCATATTTTAATAAATCCAGAAATTCTGCAGTTTTCTAGATGCAGAGTAGCACTAAATCCCTGCCCAGACTAGTTTGCACTCTAAATGTGCAAGACAGGTAAATTTTAGGGAGAAGGTTTGCCATACAAGTAAAGTAAATGATGTGACAACATGAGGTACAGTTTTTCTCCTGTTTTCCCTGGTTTCATTGATTTGCTGAAGCAAGAAATACACAGATAACTTTGGTACATCATTGTAATTTCCAGATATATATATATAATACTGCACCATGTACTGTTTTAACTGCACTGGGTTTTTTTAAACATTTTAATAACTTTTTTGTTTTTCCTTAAAATTACTGTGTCCTTTTTTTGAATGCACAAAGAAGAAAACTTCAGTTGTTCTGTAACAAAATATTTTCCTGCGTATCAGCTTAACTATGAAAATGTAAGAAAGTAGCTGAGCTGGTTTGGTGGAAGAAAAGAAAAGCAGTATCCTGACACTTGTGCAGAAAGAGGAGTATTAGTATGCATCACTGTATTATCCTGTGAGAGAGAACACGGCGCTGCAGACATTGCTGCGGATGGGCTGCACTTGATTTTTCCTTGCTTACTCTAGTTTTATTTGTGGATGGAATTTATAAAAAAAAAGGCATGTGGGGCTAGGCGAGGGCTTAGTGGCGCTACTGCTAATGCTATGTGGGAGTCACTTTGGCCAGGAGTCAGAAGATTTGTACATGCTGCAGCACTGACACAGAGCTGCGTGTCTTCTGAGGGCCTGGCTCCAGGGAGAAAACATGTCTGAAGCTCAACATCAGTCTCCCCTGCACCTAGTGAGAGAGCTGGTCACACAGAACAATGCACTGCTGCATGGATTCTGTTTTGATGTCAGAAATCTGAGTTAAAGTATTTCCACTTGTTTAGTTACCCTTTCAGAAAGTGGTTTTTTTCTGTTTTGGCTTTCCAGTAGAAATTTTAAGGATCTGAAAGCCTTTAAGCAAAAACTATTCTCTTTAATAATAAATACTTCAGGTGAGAGAGAATAAATCTGAAAGCAAGTTCAGTGCAAATTGGATAGAGAGATGATGACTGTTGTGTAAAAATCACTTTTCTAAGGGAGAAAAAACAATAAATATTTTTTCAGAGTTCCATAAGCAATCCACTGAATTTCTAGTAGGAAAGGATCAAGATAACAAAGGGAAAAAATACCATATCTAAAAAAATTTTGAAAACTCCTCATCAAATAGGAGGTACCAGGGTATAAGTGTTTCATAATATGAGAGTGGAACAATGAATGATATTTATGAATCAGTGACTTTGAGTCTATATGTATTTCAGTGGCCCAGAACAACAGTTGCTTTTAGGAGAATTGTATGTATGGAGGCCTTGTAAAATCAAAACAATAATGCCAAGACACAGCAGTCTGTTCCTAAATGTTACTATGATCTTGTGGTTAATAGTAACATCTATTTGGATACTTAATGCCACTGTGTAATGATTAAAGTAATTTTTCTCAGATACTGAGCCTGTTAAACAGGAATAGAAAATACTTTGTGGAAATGTAACTAAGAAATTACACAAAGCTTAATAGTTTCTGTATTAGTAATCTGTCTATTTTTAGTTTTTTAGCCTTCAGGCAGAGAAGCAATCAGTATGGTCTTCTGAACTGTAGCTGCAAGCATGATCTCTTTAAGAACCTTGCAAAACTCAAAAGTTAGGAAAATCTTGGATTTACTTGCAGTCTATGCGAAATTGTTGCTTTGCCTTTGTGCAGTGTTTTTGATACAATGCTATTTCTTGTGACTTGTGCCCTGATTTCATTTGCTAGTACAAGGCATCTTTTGTTTCAAACAAAACCTTGCGGTTAATTTTCTGCTAGGTCTTTTCATGAAAAAGGAAGGTCACGGCTTACAGCATTTGCATTGTCACTGCAAAGGACTGTACAAACTGTTCCATGTGGACCAGGATGTGTCTGTGATTAATTTAACACTTGCTACATGCTTTTTACAGCAGTATTTTCCTTTTTATACTTTCAATACCATGTGTGTGTTATTTAGGCACTTGTGTAAGATATAAGTCACATTTTGAGGATGAATTGCAAAGTTCCCATAATTAATTCGTCCATAATTAACATGAAGTGAAGATCAAGTTTAAAGACATTGAAATATTTGAAAGAGTTCCTTGCAGCTGGTGTTAACATCAATTTAGTAGTAAAATAGTATGGTATTTATGTGAGACTTCAAGGTATTCTCTCTACAATTATTAGTACCAAGTACAGATGCAGATTTTACTTACTGCTTACCCACATGGTTCTTTGTGTCTTAAATATTTTAGCTTGTGGGCATGATACAGTTATTTGACATTTCACAATTTGTCCTTTGTTTGCATGCAGCGAGGAGTTATGGGCGAAGACGAGGTAATTCACTTCTGTTTGTTACAGTTCAATTAATTCTGATCTGTTACTGATCATTATGATTAATTAATCCAGATTATTGATTGTAATTGCTTATCTGCATGTTATCTTAGTTTGGGGAGGATGGAGGGTGTGAGGGAAGGAGGAGTACAGTCTGGATTGTTATGATCATTGTTCTTTTAGAGTCTGAATTAAAAATCTTCTAATCAGTTAAAAACTGCAGTTCTAATCATGATTTAGCTCATGCTAATGGCTACTGCTTGCAGTCATTTCCCCCTTTAAAAGTACACAGTTTGCTAGTTGTCCTTCTGACTCCTTTTGCTTATGTAGAAGCAGTAGTGGACAGAGTAAAAGCGAAAAGCCTTTCATAAACTTAGCAAGAAATCTAGTAGACTGCTCTTAGAAGTAGTGAACAGATCTTTGTAGTATAAGCCAATATGTGCTCACTAACCTTGAAAAGGCTCTACTGTTTTGACTGTGCTGGGATGTGGCGTGAAGTGGTTATAACGACCATGTAAAACATGCAAGAGCAAACTGCCAAGATCTTTGGTGGCTTCTGGTATTCACCACATGCACATCAGTTCATGTGTCTGCCTTGGTCTCTGCATTGGTTTATGACCTAGTGCTTGGTAGCCATAATCTAGAGAGGGGTGATGCTGTAGATCATGGCCAGTAGATGTAACAGTTAGTACAATCGTTTTGACAATTCCTGCCATATTCTGCTTATTTTTTTACTGTCATAAAAGAAAAAGAAACAAGTGTTTAGAAGGGCTAATCCTTTTTATTCATAGTCATCAGGAGAAATGTGAAAGCCTATTGAAATGGAAAAGCAAATTACCTTTTTTCTTTCTTTATCTGAGAGACATTTAGAAGTGAAGAGGATGGAGAAGAAAGTAATAGGAGTCATATAGACCATATTACTCTGAAAGTGTTTATCCATTGTCCTTCATGTCACCTTAGCTCTCAGAGGAGCTATGGTGTTTTTGGCAAACCTTTACCCAAATTAAAGTAAAACTGAGCTCTCTGGTATCACTTCAGAACATGTTCTGCTGGTTTTATTTGTAAAGAACAATTCTCATTGTTCTTAGATTTTAACATGGGTCTGTAGGTAAAAATAAATTATTCTGAGGGTTATTCTAAGACTGGTTTCCCCCTTATATACTTGTCTGTATTGTAAGTTTTATTTTCTAAGAAGCACTTCTTATAAACCAAGCTAAATTACAGTAATTTTAGATTTAAGATATTGAGAATAACTCTCCTATATTAGCGGAATGTCTTAAAATTTCCACTTTGCAGTTACCTGCAGGCTCCTACAATATGAGTCTTATTTCTTCCATTATGCCCTTGTTCCTGTCACTGTCATTATGGCAGCAGCTCCATCTTCTCCATCATTCACTTTAGTAATTCAGAAATTTGTTGCATCCGACTTTTTTGGTTACGCAACCAAATCTTACTACTTTTTCATGTACATGTTAAAGATTTGATCATTCTTACTTGTCTTCATAACTAAAATTTGTATCTATAGTATGCAGCTGCTACAGCCATAGAGTCAATCTTGCTTCTCTCATGCCTAAATAGTTGATATACAAGAGGAATATATATATATATACAAGAGGCAAGATCGCCTGCTTCATCCAGCTATTTTAGCTATGTGTCTCCATTGCTTGCTCGCTTTTCTGTCCCATTGAGGACCAGCTACATGCTTCCACTTTCTCAGGCAGCTATGCTGATCTGTTGCAGACCTGTTGAATGTGTTCTTACGAGACCAAGCATCTCTTGCTCCCCACTAGTCATTCTTAAACACACTATCACCAATTCTAATGGAAGGAGGAGCCTACTATAGCTTTTGGCATTTGCTGTACTCCTCTCCATTGGATGTCTGCTGAAGACACAGATATGCCACCATAAAAATGATGTAGTCAACATTCTTTGTTACTTAGTACAATGCTGCAGTCCAGCTTTTAATTTTGTGCTTCTCGTGGTACTTTATGATATTTGGTTGTTTTATATCATCTTATGCTCTCATTCAGTTTCTTTGTTGAGATACCACATCAGTGTCAATAGGCATTACTGTAACATAAGTAGTTGGTCATAATATTTGCTGTCTGTTTTCCACCCTCGTCTTTTAACTGCCTGATTCCTGGGTGGTCTTCTGGAAATTAAGGGCTTTCATACTGCTCTCACCCCAGCTGGTCAGCACTGGATCTGCTGGTATTCCTACTAGGCTTTACTGCTAATGTTCTCCTGAGTTGGAGAATTAAAAGACTGCAGTATTGCTCTCAGCCATAGTACTGTGGACTAAGCTGTCAGGGACTTACTGGTCCTGCCTGTGAGTTTTCAGTGGGTGAATCTGGAAGAAGTTGTCTATTTAAAAGGGAAAACTTACTTGCTTCCCAAAAGTGTGCTAGGTTGTTTTTTTTATTTTTTTTTTTTTGATTTGGCTTTCTTGCTTCTTTTGGGAAAGCAGTTGAATTAATTAATGATTATTTTTTAAATTAATGGCAAATAGGGAAGATGGCATTTCAGAAGAAATGGTGATGTGGATTATTTGTTTTGCTTCACAAAGTCTTTCTTTTGGGACTTTTTGCATTTTGCAGTTAAGACTGACTCCTGAATTTGAAACTATCATTAATCTTGATGTTGCTGACTAAAGCAATAAAAGATTGAATATGCCAAGATAAATATCCTGGCCTTCTGAAATTTGTTTTATTTGGAGTTCTACAAAATTTGTAAATATGAAATGGGGAAGAAATATGTGGGACAGAATTACCATATTTTCACTTCCCTCTGCACTCTTAAGTGTCTGTTTGGGTCAGATTGTATTTGCAAAGCCATCCTGTGAACTTCTCAGATTTTGCACTTGCTTTTCAGGGTAGCAGTAAACTCACTGGAGATTACTACATGTTAGGAACCACCACAAGGCTTCCTTTCAAAACAGTAGTAAATTGAGAGTGAGAAGGATAAATCAGCATTGTGACTCATTTTTCAAGTGTTACATTTTACACATTTTCTAAAATTCTCTTTTGCTGTTTTAGAAATTGAGTATATTCTTATGTTAGCAGCATCTGATACCTTTAGAAATACATGTTTGAAACTTGTGTTTGTGGTGTTTCTGTTTCCCTGATCAATTAAAATTTAAGGGGTTTAGACACACTGTAGTCATTCAGGTGGAGGAAGTTATCACTTTAACTTGAAGCTAAACCAAAGGCAGACTAACAAAACTCACTTAAACAATCTGTGATACTTTCTTTTCATAAATAAGACCCTTTAATTAAAACAAAATTACCACTTATCTACTGGATGCAGCAGAGCAACTACCATATAATGTAATATAAAGTATTACACTTAGTGATGTCAGCTTGCAATCTTGAAATTCCATTTTGAAGTTTAGCACTTTTTTTTCATTCTTCTAATTTTTCTTTAAACTAATGTCAACTTTTCTAATATCCTGGTGTTTTCATTTTGACTCTCCAGACTGCTATTCCCCATTCCCTAAAACTACAAAACCATGTACTGCCACAAAATTATTTTAATGTACATTATTATCTTTTCTTTTTAAGGCCGTTCTTCCCTGTTCCCAATAGATGATGGCTTGCTGGATGATGGTCACAGTGATCAGGTTGGAGTCTTGAATTCCCCTACCTGCTATTCAGCTCATCAGAACGGAGAGCGAATCGAGCGTTTTTCTCGGAAAGTGTTCGTTGGAGGCCTTCCACCGGATATTGATGAAGGTGAGCTGCCTGAAAACTGAGCAGACTGTGTTTGGAGGGAGAATCAAAAACAGGTCATGAAAAACCTGACTTCAGTAGTAAAAATAAGCCACTCAGCAAAATAATGTGCAAAAGGCTCTAACTGTATATTCTTCATGTAAGTTGATGGGTGTGTTGAGCTTAGTATCATCTCTTTTGGTTTTGGATTGGTGCACTTGTTTCTGATTCTGCACTTGCAGATTAGAGTTGCATGTAATGCCTGGAGTGCATGCTTCTGCTTATCTTGTATATTCCTTGCAAATACATCTTAGCCCTCCTCTATCTGTGCCTGCTTTATTCTGTAGTCATAGGAAATTTCCATTCGTAAATGAGTTTCATATTCTATTTTACTATTACCTGAAGATCTCAGCCGTGATGTAGAAAGGTTAATGTTATTCCTGATGAGAAATAGAAAAACTTAGGCAGAGCAAGGTCAAGTGGCAGAGCACTCTTGATGGGTTGAACAGAGATTGTACTACAGAAACTTGGATTGTTAGCCAGTTGAAATTGCTTTGTACACCACTGGTGATTTGAAGCAATTGTGCTGTTTAATATGAGGTTTCTCCTGTGCAGATAAATGTAAATTGCATGTTAACTTCCTAATGTAAATGGAAGTCCTGTTAGGACGTTCATGGTAATCCTAGAATAACATGCAAACCAAATAAGCTGACTATGTTTAATTAACTTTCAGACATGAAAAGACCAGATTTTGGTTCTGTTTTCATTGAGATGCTCTCCTATAATCTACTAAGGGATTTATTTTGATATGCTTCAGCACAGTTGCCTATAATACTAATTCTAAACAAAAACACATGGAAATACATTTTATTTCTCTCCTCCCTGTTTATATGATGATGGCAGGATATGACTGAAATAAATTGATCATACTTGTGTTTGAGTTGCTGCTTTCATGTAGTTTAGAGCAGTTTTAGCCCATGGCCAAGGCTTTTCCAGTCACTGAAATGTACTGTGTGGCTGGGATAGAAAGAACTCAGAAAGTTGTGCAAAGGGCATAATAGATCTTGCCACAAGGCTATTCATGGTTGTTGGAAGCACCTCTAAATAGACAGTTTTAAATTTCTGTCTCTGATACATGCATAGTGTATCAGATTTCTGCTATAGGGCTGATATCCTGTATGTATTTCCTATATTTAGGAAACTGCTAGCATGTTAATTGTGGTGTTACTTGGTATATAAATATCTACTTACAAAGCTCTGAACTGTACATCACTAAACAGTAAATTTATTTTATTTCATTCTAGAAATACAAACTAGATTCTGATTTGAATTTAGGGAAGTACCACACAAGTTTTCACAACTGGATTTAGTTGCCCATATGCTTCTGAAATGCTGCTGGTTTTAAACAATAAAAAACAAATATAAGATTAAAATCGCCATAAATACATTGTATAAATATTAACACTCTGGAAGATGAGTCTATTTAAGTCTTTTGTTTATGAAATTTGTAAATTTTGGTTTGTTTTTCTTCCCATGAAATGTCAACCTTTGCTAGAAGCAAAGGTCTTTTTGCTTGATAGTATTTTTTCATTGAGTTATGTAATTTCCTTTAATTGCAACTATTTTACATGTTTTTAGATGAAATTACTGCCAGCTTCAGACGATTTGGGCCCTTGGTAGTAGACTGGCCTCACAAAGCAGAGAGCAAGTCCTATTTTCCACCAAAAGGTAAGAGTTAAAAGGTTTTGATGTGTTACTGAGTGCAAATCTTGCTCCTGGACACTATCTCATCTTTTTTCCAAAGGGTATTATGTAGAGTCCCTGTGAACAGTTAAATCTGTTGTTTCAGTGCAGGTCCAGGTGTGGTTCCTTTACATACTGAGTCTAAAACCTGTTGTTTTGTTACTGGGCCTGATCAAGTCAACACTCTGTAGTTGTATGCATCATTGATCATCACTTCTGTATTTGTATTTCTGTCTAGTTTCCAAAACTGAAATTTGATCAAAAATTTTAAGCCAAAATCTTAGATAAATATTTTCCTAGAAAGTTAAAAGCAGGATGCAGAAGGATGCATTTGCTTATCTGGTCAAGATAGTCAAATATACATCTTTCACTTTTAGGATATGAACTTCCTGTTGAAGCTCTTATCTTTTTGTTAAATAGCTAAATACTGATTTTTTTAAAAAAAAACTGTTTCTAGTGTTGCTGTTAGATTAGATTTTTTACTATTATTTACAAAGTGTTGGAAAAACCATTCTGTAGATCAAGTAGTTAAGTCACGTGGAATATCTCTGTACATGTATGGTCATGTATTGTTACTTATAAAATAAATGCAGAAGTGTAATCCAGACATGAAAGCAATGCAGAAATTATTGATTTTGTAGAGAATGCAGCAATTCCTTCTGTGGAAGTGACAAATGTAGGTATAGTTCTTTTGTAAACTGATTCTTTATTTATCTGTGCATCTATGCTGGGGAAAAGACAGGATTATTATCCCCGATGGGCCCTCTAAAGAGTGGGAAATGGAATTGAAAGCATTTGAATAGCATTTATGAATCTACATGGAAATTCTAAGACAAACAAAGAGACTTTGGCTTTTTTGATTGTCAGCCCAGCCCACAAAGCTACTGTCAAGTTAAATTTTATTATCTTAGACTGCATCTCTCTTCATAAATTACCAAGAGAAATTCCCAAGGAACTCTTTGAAGAAGATGCATCTCAGAGAGTCTGTGATGAATATATAGAAGACAGAAGATGTAATATGTTCTTACCTGAGAGGAATGGATTCTGGCATTTGTTTCCAAGGAGGTGGTCCTGTCTCAGCATCTGAACATCTTAAGGATGTATTTTCAGATTTCCTTATTTTATAAAGGTTTCTCATATAGTTGGGTTGTTTATAATTACTGCAGTAAGAAAAAAACCCAAACTGTGTTGTAAGTAGAGCTTCTTAAAGGCAGAGAATACAAATAAAAGAACTTCAGTCATGTTGATCTAATCAATTCAGGAAACATTTGCAAACTAAGTGCTAAGTTGATATTCCATGATTAACTGATCCTTACTTGAAAAGTAAAAGCATTTAATGTTAATCTTAACACTTCAGCCTATTTTTTAGTTTGCTGCATTATTCAGTATTTTTTGTATGTAGCCTAACACATTTAAAATACAGTGTCGATTTCTCTTTGTAAATACTCTGGAAACATACAACTGCTGAGTGTTACTGTGTACATATCTCTTTTGTTCAATGCAATACATATGACCCATAATTATTTTGTAGAAGAATTTCATTAAAAATTGTCTTTCATTAGTATTACTTGTGTGAACAGACAAGAACCATGTATACATATATTAATAAGATGTCTGAAATGGCTAAGGATAGGCAAAATAAAGCTTTGAGATCAATCAGTAATTACCAGTTGAGAAATACATACTATATTAGTTCAGGGAATTAATGTTTTTTATTATTTTCAATCTCCATTTTCTAAATTGTCACTCTTCATGAAATTAATTCAGTGTCTATATTTTTCTTTGTTCAGTTTCATTAGAGATTTGCTATAGTATTGCTTTTCAAAGACATCTCAGAATTAGGCCATTCTGGACTAATTCATGTAAGTCTTCTCTGTGGTGAAGAGATGAAGCCTGTTTTGGTTTTGGGTTGTTTTTTTTTTTTTGTTACTGTTCAGTTTTCCAGGCTGTGCTTCCTTCCAAGCTCTCTGCTTACAGAAGGTCCTGAGGGAAGGCCAAGTTCATAATAAGTGTTTCCTTGCAGAAAGAAATTCAGAAAGTGTCTTGATCCATCAAGGCTGGCTGCCTCCTGAGAAACACCAACTGCTTGTTCTTAACTAATTACATTTTGTGTTGGTTCACCACAAAATTAGATTGAAACATAACAGGAATTTTTACAACTTTACACTGATCTTACAAGGAAGCTCTGTTCTGAAAAAAACCCTCAGCTGAGCTCAAAGTACAAAGTCTGTAACAGTGATCTGCCAACTGTGATGCAGAATTCCTTCCTTTCTGACTTGCCACTGTTTATCATAACTCATGTTATTACGTAGTTGGCAAATGCACTTATTTGTGAAACAGTACACATGTCCAGAGTAACTTGATGGGTTGAGGACTCCTCCTTCTGATAATGAAGCTTACAAAGAAATGGTGCCATAAAGATATGGAAATTCAAAAAATGCCTTCCAAAATATGTCCTGTTGTTTGTGACTTCTGTACTATTTATAGTCTGTCTCAGAGGATAATCTGATTAAACAGGACAGTGTCCCCAGTCTTATTCTAACTGGTTGTTTCTGCTGCCTTGTATGACAACAGTTGTGCAGTAACTTCTTTCTTCATGGTTCCCAGTTGCTAACTCAGAGCTGACTAGCTGAAAAACTCAAGTTGCAAATGTTCTGCTTCTAGTTTCAAAAGCAAAACCCCAGGTCCATACAAATTCTGTTGAACTTACTACCTGCTACTTTGATCACACTGTATAGGATCAATCTCGGGATTCAGGCAAGTAACTGTAGGTATCTTAATGTGTGATTAGTGTTTAAGCTTCCTTTAATTAATGTGAATCTGGTCAGTACAGCCAGTGAAGTATAGAGGGCAATTCAGGTCACTGTAACATAAGCACATTGAACTTGATTCATTTACCCAGACTGAGGATATCTAACAGACTAGATACATGGGTCTCACAAATATAGTGCAACACCACATTTTTTTTTCACCTTACATGTGTTTTGGAGTTTATTCTCCATCAAAGATGACTAAATGAAAAACTGAAAGATGGGCTGTGTAGATCCATTGTCTGTATTAACCTGTAACTTGGACTGATTCTTTCTGATTTAAGTTAAGGTGAAGCAGTCTCTAGGCAAGAATTGCACTATACTGAGGCTATTTAGTGCCCTCAGAGTGTGGAGAGTCTGTCAGGACAGTGGAGGAACCAGCCCCAACACAAAATACCACTGCAGTCACTGGCATGGCACTATGTGGGCAGTGAAATGCTGGCTTGCACTGATATTCTTGACTCCTCCTTTAAGCCATTAGTGACAGGAATTAGCTGGTGGTTGATCAAACTTAAAGCTGCTCTCTGATTTCTACACAGAATATGCATAACCAGAAACATATTTTCTCCCTCTGGTAAACTTCCATATTACTGTGAAATAAATAATTTTTTTCCTTGCGAAGAAAATCATGTTAGCATGAGTCTAGTCCAGAATGCTTTGCTTTTGATTTGTTATTTAAATAATGAATACCAAAATAAAAGTTTTAATGAATACCATGAAAAGTTTTAATTTGGTAAGACTCTTCAGTCATCTTGGCATTTCAAACTTACCTGATGTGTTTTCTGTTCCAGTGCTCACTAATCCATCTCTTTAGTGAGCATTGTAAATCACTGAAGGTCTAGAGCTGTGGAGCAAAACTACAGACAGACCAGTTTGATGGTACAGTCTATGCCCTAACTTTGTCTTCAGAGGGGAGTAGTACAGCTGAGCTCATCACACGAGGCTTTCTGAGGCTTTTAATTAAGTGGGATAAACCAAGACATGAGTACATGTTTTTTAGATGAGGCTGAGAAGGCAGTATTAACATGTGTTTTTCTATTGCTTTCCTTTCCATCTCAGGAGTGGTAGAATGAAGTGACCCTGAAATTAGCTCAGTTGTTTAGAGCATGTTGCTAATACCAATCCAAGTTGTGGATTCAGTCCCTATATGGGCCATTCACTTAAGAGGTGGACTCAGAGATCTTTGTGTCCCATCCAACTCAGAATATTCTGTGAAATCTGTAATAATCTTTATCACTCCTTGAGTTCTTGTACTTGAATTTTCTATCATTTTGTAAGTTGCTACAGTTAAGCATATTGATAGCTGCAGACATAGAGGTGGTACATTATATGGAGGCACTTATCAGCCTTGTATATCTGGAGCTATATGGCAGTACCTTTGAACTGCATTAGGAGAAGAGCTGATGAAAAATCAGTATCTGGAGAATCTTTGCATATCTGATTCCTTAAACAGTATCATGTGCAATTAACCCTTCCTTTGATTAATCAAGTTTTTGCACTCCCATCATTCTTGTACTGGGCTCTCCATTCAAACTGGAATGTGTGTGTGCTTCTGAGCAAGTAAGGACAGTTAGATGGAGCCTATCTCACCCATGCCAGTTGGCACATGCCCTTTTTCACTGAGTTTTGCGTGGGTAATATGTGGATTTTAAATTCTGTGATAAATATTGTAATATATCCCCATTAAAACAGATTTTGAATCTAAATTATTGCTGATTAAATTTAAGTTAAACAGGTCATCATTTAAAAATTGCAGTTCAGCAGTGAATAGACTTTACAAGAAAATGCTTCAGCCCAAGTCCAAAGATTCCTGATGACATATTTGTTACAAAACTAAATAAGATAAAAATAAAAATATAGAATACATAAATTCCTGTCATGTGTCCCTTTTATGTAGCTGTGATGGGACTTGTGGTATCAGGGGTAAGAAATAAGGTACAACTTATTGGAAGGACCAGTATAGACATTACAACTTTTTCTTAAAATCCTGTTCTTGTTCCCACGTGTCTAAAATTAGTTGTACATTTGTTTCTTAAATCTTACACTGTTAATGCACTGATTCTTTAATGGTCTTCAAGATAAGCCCTACCACCTTTACTTCAATGACCTGCAGTGTCTGTTCGCAGTAAGAAGTGGCTGGTGGTTAATTAGCTTCTCTCAGAAAGGCAGCAAGATTTCCAAAAGGCTTGGTAAAGCATCCATGTTCCCTTTTCCCAAGCCCACTCGAGAGCAGCTGCTTCAGCATTTACTTCTCCATCAAAGTCATAAAACGTAATTTCATGTGAAAAGTCTAAACTTGGTAGTAATCTCAGAAACAAATGTGAGTTATGGTCCCTTTGAAATTTGTTTTAGTATACAGTCCTAATTATGCTGTTGGGTTATTTGTAAAGTAACAAATTTAGTGTATCTCATATTGTAACTGTGAAAGTAATGTGTCAGGTTCTTTGCTTGTCTGACTGTTTGGTTTTATGTAGCATTAAATAAGCATTTTAATTCTTTTCTTTTTTGGTATTGTTTGAAAGGTTTGCTGGGTCACTTATGTAATAAAATACTTTGATCTAATCTCCAGAATAGAGATTAATGCTTTGTGCCAAGTCGGATTTTCATTGTATAATGTCCATTGCAGCCAGTGAATGATGTCTAGACTAGACTTACAGTGCATGATAGAGCAGACATGTTTGCTTTTACTTGGTTATTAGTCTCATCTGACAGTTATTTTATAGATGGAAGTTCTGTTAATTATGGCAATGTAGTACATAGTTAAAGATGACAAATACAAAAGAATTGGTTTGACTTCCTTTTTCTTTTGTGTGGAAAAATGAGTGGCAAAGATGATCGTGTAAAACAAAAAATAAGAGAAAAATCAATCAGTTGGTTTGTGTTTTTTTCCAGGTTATGCATTCCTCCTGTTCCAGGAAGAGAGTTCTGTACAGGCCCTGATTGATGCCTGCATTGAAGAAGATGGAAAGCTCTATCTGTGTGTTTCCAGCCCCACTATCAAGGACAAGCCAGTAAGTACACAGTCAATGGCCTGCAGGCTATGGCTGCCATCTGTCTAAAACAGTATTGGAAATTATGAAGAGGAAAAAAATCAAAAGTAAGCTATTGTTGGCAGAGCTCAACATCTGGAACACTTGGATTGTTTTAAAATTGAAGTGTTCTGAATTAATAGGATTAAAATAAAGCAACTAGATGTGCCACAGTAATGAGGTTATGACTAACAATTTATATAGGCTGATGAACATATTTCCACATTGTAGTGAAAGTTAAAGTAGGATACTAATTTCTTTCCCAATTTAATAGGTTCAGATCCGTCCCTGGAATCTAAGTGATAGTGACTTTGTGATGGATGGTTCGCAGCCGCTTGATCCTCGGAAAACAATTTTTGTTGGAGGAGTCCCTAGACCATTAAGAGCTGGTGAGTAGAATCTGTAGCAGTTTTTTAAAGTAAGACATTATTAGAAATAATTCATACCATGCATAATTTTTGTAGCTATATACAGATATATATAAATTGAGCAGTCTGGGTAGTTTTAACCACAGTACAATATTCATGTATTCTCAAATTTTTCTACTGTCTAGGTTTGGCCATAAATAACAATTCATCACTGAGATTTGCTGGAAAGTGTTACCTCTCTATAGCTGTAGCATAAGCTATGTCACAGGAGGCATCAAACAAAGAGTTTGGTTTTAAAATAATGCTGTGGAACCATCTCTGCCCTGCTCCATGATACGGAGTGGTATTTGTACCTGCTTGTCATTGTGCATTAGCTACTTTCCTGCTGCTGTCAGGGTACACACACAAACACCAGGGATAGAGTACTTGAATAAGTAGGCATAGAGCAAAAAGGAAGACATTCAGAGAGCTAGCACAATCTTTTGTGGCACAGCGTTATATGAGATTGCAGGACTCTTTCTAATCTCTTGCCAGAGGTATGAAGGAAAAATTAAATGTTTCTGTAGCTGTGGAATGGTTGATGTACAGCCTGGATGGTCTGCCTTTTCAGATTGTCTGCAGTAGCCTTTTATGATGTTTTAGGTGGCCTTCTAGTAGGTTGCAGTGAACGTTTGAAGTGGAAGCATACCATACAGTGGTTCAAATCCCCTTCGTTATTAGAATGCCTTCTGGATTTCATTAGTCTTTCATAGCTAGTAATGAATTTTATTCATAGAGAAAGATGAACTTCTAGATGAAAGATGTAAGAAAACCGAGAAGTAATAGTGCAAATTTGGGATACAAAGGATCTTAAATTTTTCTGTCTTGGACCTGCAATGCTCAAGCTTTTTTGGTGTTTTACTTTTAAGACTCTACTTTTGACTGTAATACAAGCTTTGTAAATTAGTGTAAACACTGCATGTTCCAAGTACAGATTAATTTTTCTTTATATTTAGTCCAGTGCTCCATATTGCTGTGCTGAATGTCTGTGATAAATTTAATGGATGCATTCTTATGCTCAGCTCGCAAATGCCCTGTATATGTGAAAATGAAACTTTTATGGCACTGTGAAATAAGAATAATGACTTCACAAAAGCAGTAAAACTTAAAGAGACTCTTCAAACAGCTATTGAACATCAAGGACTGCTGACACCTCTGTATCCTAATACAGGGGATACTAATTCTGAAAAACCAGTGTTTTCCACCCCAGTGAATTGCAACTGAATTCAGTATAATCTGGCAATCAGAAGATTGCCAATGTAATTATCTATAAAATTTGAAATTTTTGTTTCTCTGAACTTCAGTATGTATGGTAAGTATAGCACTGTAGAGATAATCACGTTCTGTGTGGCTGATGAAAAGATGCTAACTACATCTTTAAATTCAAGTAGGACGTAGAGCATTAGGACAGCCAGAGAACATGTACCAAGGAATTTGTGGCCTGAGAATCTATTTTATACATGTTACATTCCCATGCCTGCCCAAAAACTCTTTTGCTGTATTCCTCTGAAGAAAACTGCCCTGGAATTCTAGTTCCATCTTATCAAGAATATACAGTTCCATTGTTCCTTGGATGTATGTCCCCACAGTATGAAAGATCTGTCTGCTGAGTAATTAATAGCTTATTTAATATTATTTCTTTAATATTTTTAATCTTGTTATTATTGTTCCATTGGCTCTAGCAAAATTAATAATTAAAATTAACTTTTCTAGTATTTTTAGACATGAACGTGCTACGTTTGTAGTGTAAGAACAGTTAGAATAAATGCTGTTTTGTTTCTTAATAGTGGAATTGGCTATGATCATGGACCGTCTCTACGGGGGAGTTTGTTACGCAGGAATTGACACTGACCCTGAGCTGAAATACCCAAAAGGTGCTGGGCGTGTTGCTTTTTCCAATCAGCAGAGTTACATTGCTGCCATCAGTGCTCGGTTTGTTCAACTTCAGCATGGCGATATTGATAAACGAGTAAGTTACACAGAAATTTTAAAAAAGGGTTTTGCCCTGTAAAGAAACTTCTCAGAGTGTGGTAGCATTGCATGTGATTTGCTTTCAAGCCAGCTTTTATATTTTTTTGAGCATTCATGTAACTCCACTACTTTCAGGAGTATGCCTGAGTGCCCCCAAACGAACAACATGCTTCCACAGAGCAGCAGTTTGTTCCTTTGACATATGTTGGACCATATGTTCTTCCCATTCTGGCGTTCCTTGTTTTGTTGTGTATGGGCAAAGGGCTTGAAAATCTCTTTCTCTCCCATGTTCTAATGAAACCAAATACTGTGATAGTTCCTCTGTCATTCATGAGAAACTCTAGTATTCATTGGCTTCAGATTAGCTTGATACTTACAACTGCCCTTAATTTCAGCCATAATTGACAGTGCTCAGATAATTGGTCAGGCTCAACACCTCAAATACAAAAAGTCTTATTTTTTCTGTTTGAAAGTCTTCTTAGTACTTACCAATGCATATTTCTATTTGCTACAGTTGCTTATTCCTAGGAAAAGTAAAACTAACTTATTTTAAGAAGACTAGTGAACTTCATAACTCCTAATTAGAAGTGTAAGAGTAGCAAAGAAAACTGGCAGCTAAATTATGTCAGTTTTAAGGGTCACTAGTTTTGATGTCAAGAGCTGCAGAGATAGTCTGGCATTAATAGGTATTCTTAAAAAAAAAAAAAAAACATAAAAAACTATGGTCTTATGGGAGGAAGGGTCGAGTAAGTAAAGTAGTTCAAGGTCCAGTCTCCTCTACAGATCAAAGACACAGGAAAAAGAAAGTAGTACAGTTAACAGAAGTCTGCTTTAGGGAGGCAGCATGTGCTTCTCTCCTTTCAAATAGGCAGAGTAATTCAGCTTTATGTATGTGTCTCAAATACCACTTGCCTTATGAGCTGAAATCCCCAGGACATGGTCCTTCCGAGAGGATGAGTGGGTGTGGTTGTGGGTAGTCATCTAGGCTTCAAATTAGATGTGATGGCTACATATTGGTCATGGAATCGCTATCCTTGTGACTTGCAGCTGTCATTGACTTACAACTGCTTTTTGGATACTTATGTAACAGAAGAAATGGCCTTGACGCTGGGATTGGGTGAGGGGATATAAAACTGTTAATCATCTTGCACTTGAGTATTTGGACAAAAATGAGAGTGAGGACCAGAATCCAGAATTTCCTCTAAAGAAATGCTAATTTACTCATTTAGCTTCAGAAATGATTATTACTACGTTTTTTTGAGGAGCTGTCTAGTGGGCATTTGTCTGTGAAGTCACCTGACTTAAAAATTGAGACATGGAGTTGGTTCCAGTCCAAATTATGTCTCCCTCAAAAGTGGGAGACGTGGACTTGTACTTTGTAAACCATGGGGAACTTTTATCTTGGTCTTCCTCTTCCCATGGGAAGTGTGTCCTTTGCAGTAGAGAGCTGTATCGTAGACCGGCAGCGCCATCTCGTAAGAGAAGGCATGATCCTGACTTTGAAGGCTGCAGTTGCACATACATTGCTTTGCTGGTTTTTGGGATTTTTATGATAGGTCACCAGAGATCTTAAGGGCTCTTTGGATGCCGAGCAGGCATCTGAAATGACAGTGCTTGCTGTTTGCAGAGAAAAGGATGTAGGTTGTTAATGGGTGATGGTACACTGCAGGCCTCGTGGAGCCTGGGGGAAAAGAAAAACCAATGCAAGATCTACTGCAAACGCTGGATCTGAGAAGCACAGTATTTGACTTAACATCCATTGAAACTTAATTTATAAAAACAGTACTCAATGATTTCTTCAATCACAGATTGAAAAAAAAAAAACAAAAAAAAACCACCAAAATGCAAACAAGAACCAAAACAATCCAAACAACCCCCACCAAGCATAGTTAGAGTCTGGAGATAGCTGTTCCTGGGTTGGAGACATTGAGGGGGAAAGGCAGGAGGATCTAGGTTTTCTCTTTAAATATCTGAATTCTTAAAGTTTCTTTTTTGAAATTATTTATGTTATTTCTTTAGTGTTACTTTTCTAACACTTAAAAAATTAATCTATTGACTCAAGTGTTCTCTTAAATTTGGAATTTCCACATTTTTATTAACATCCTAATTTTTCTCTTATTTTAAAAAATGTGTGCTACTCCTGAGGTGCTTCACTGGCAAAATACAGCAGTCCCAAATCTTAACTATTTCAATAAACTTGTCTTTAAGTCCCATGATGGGGAGGGTTTATGAACTTCTTTGTTTACCTGACAGGAGGGTTAATCTATATTTTTTAAATCATCTTCTTTAATTAAGCCATAAGGTCAATCCTTATTTATATAATTATATTTCTTTATTACCACCCAGTTATTTGCATTATTGAAGAGTCATAGAGAAGAGCATCATTTTAGGGAACATCTTGAATCTTAGCTGAAAGTATGAAAAAGGCTAGTTTCAGAAATACTTTTTTACCTCCATGGAGCTTTTCCACTAATGCCTTTTCAGGCTCTGAAAATACTCTGAGATCAGTACTACTGCTGATTAATACATGAGCAAGCAGTGAGTATAAATCTACAAACCACTAGTTTTATAAATGAGGAAGATAGTGCTACTTTGGGTACTGCCTTCACCTGAGGTGTTTGTGTGTGTTGGCCAGGAAGGTAATAGAGTTTGTATCTCACTGAAGTCCTCAAGGCAGAGCCTGTTCTGCCCTTTACCTCAGCATTGCCTTTCCATACCAGTTATATCCAGTTTCTGTAGGTCTGCTGTCCTTTCACATTCTTTCGTAACCACTTTTGTCTGTGTAGAAGTCTTTTTCAATTGCTAAATTTTGCAGTTCACCTGTTTATCCTTTTGAACTTCGGTTCTAAGTATTTATAGCATTTTTTTGCACATACCTTTTCTGACCTTAGTTGGAAATTTTAGTGCCACAGTCACTTGACAAACATTGTCTGTGATCTTAACTTCTTCCTTCACTAAATTCTCTGTAGCTTCTCTCCACTTCTTTTGATGTGTAGGTATATTTAGTTTGTCTAACAGATGTTTTTCTTCAGCAAAGTACTCCTCATCCTGTTTTATCATGTATGAAAGCTCAGCTCCAAACATTTCTTTGGAGCTTCAACTCCAAACAATTCATTAAAATACTGTTAACTTTCATAAGCCAGCAGTCTGCATCCACGTCATGTAATATTTCCATTCCCCAAAGTGCTTCTCTAATATTTTTGAAATCATCTTCATACTGATCTTGGTGCATTAGTGCACTGAGGCTTGAAATAAATGCTGCTTCATGCTTTCAGTAATTCTGAGCCACAAACACAGTTACTGCATAAGGCACCTGTTTATTGGAAAGTTTGAGTGTAATTGGTGATAAGGCAGGTCATTGTAGTGAAATAAGAAGTAGAGCTTGTACTGCATATAGATTACTGGAAGACACTTATTCTGACATTTCTAGGATGGCTTCTGCTTCTGAAGCTAAGAACATGAAGCCTATTTGGCTATAAAACTTCAGGGCAGGGAGCTGGATGTGTAAATTTTTTCCTCTGGAAATACACTGAAAGTATCATTTTAAAGTTCTCAGTATTTGAGGCATATTCTGTCTGAGTACAGAGCATACAATCAATGTCTATATGTAGCGATCTTCTGAGATCTTAGTATCTAAGGATAAAAATCTTATGCAGGAAATTTTCCTTGTCAGGAAAATGTGGACTACAACAATACATTCCTTAATGACTGCGTCAACTCATTTTGTGTTTTATTATGAAGTACTTCTTCCTGTCTGATCGCAGTCTGTAGCAGTACAGTTATGCAAAGACATAATGCATATTTACCACTGGACTCCTGCCACTTTTCCATTCTGGCAGTCAGATGAGTTTGGGAGAGAGAAGCTGTGTAAGACAGGTGTTTGTAGCTGTCTGTAGATTTGCAAACTGATCTTTAAAAAAATATTTTCAGAATTGTATTGAATACAAATTCCTGTACAGTTCAAAGCCACAGAAAGAGAAAGTAATAGATTACCAAAATTGGTAACGCCAAATTTGACCATATTTTAAAAATAGGGAGTGAATTTACACTGAACAGCTCTGCTAAAAGATCTGCATTATAGCTTGCAGAAGGTACTTTTAATTTGCACACAAATGTAGTACATGCAGAGACACTTGTAGTTTAAAAAAATAATTCTATGTTAAAGGGTAGTCTCATATGCTCAGTTATTTTTTTGCTAAGCCATGTAGAATTAGTTGTCATGTTGATGCCCAGTTAGGAGATCTTGGAGTGATTGTGGTTTTTTCTACACTTATGTCCATAATATCATTTGCAAAGAAAACTCTCCCAGGGTAAATTAGGAGAAGTTTCTGACGTAGCTGTTCATTATATATGCACAGTGTACTTCTAGTTGTTTATTATGTGCACAGTGTACTTCTAAAGATCTGCCTTGAGGTGTTCTGCAGTATGGATGGGTCTGTAGGTGATACATGATAACAAGTAATAACTGATCAGTTACATAAAGGCGTTAATACGACTGATTGCAGACTTCAGAGGACTTTTTTGGGGTTCTTTTTTAAACCAGAGAAAAATGAATGCCTTCATACAACTTCAAGTAGAAACAGTTATTAATGGAAATTGTTTTCTGTTGCACTCCAACAGGTGGAGGTAAAGCCATACGTGTTGGATGACCAGATGTGTGACGAGTGCCAGGGTGCGCGGTGCGGTGGGAAGTTTGCTCCTTTCTTTTGTGCCAATGTCACTTGCCTGCAGTATTACTGTGAGTTTTGTTGGGCAAATATCCACTCTCGTGCAGGACGTGAATTCCATAAGCCATTGGTAAAGGAGGGGGCTGACCGCCCACGTCAGATCCACTTCCGCTGGAATTAAACATGGTGAACCAGCATCTGCATAAGGAGAGAAGGGTGCATGTGGCTTACTGTGTTTGAAGATACTGACATGCAGAAGAAATAAGTGCATTCTTCTGCTTTTCACCCCAGCTATCAATACATGCATCTTTATCAGCAGCCAAAACACTACAAGCCTCTTGTTTTTCACCAAAACCCTACATCTCAGGCTTACTAATTTTTGTGATATTTTCATGTTAAAATAAAATGTTTTTTTGTATTTTCTCCAAGTTATTTTTATATGTAAAGTTAAAACTAGATATGAGAATGTTTTTGCGTAGGGGCACACAGTCTGCTGCTATATTTAGTGGGTGAAGCGTGCACTTATTTCTAAACATGGGTTTTTAACTTCAAGATCTGCCCCAGTAATTTACCAAAGGTAGCAAAATAGTGAAGATGGAATATGTCTGCTACAAAAGCTTATTTTTATTGTTGTTGCTATTTTCAGTGTATACATAAACTAAAAATTAGGGTTGATTTTTTGCTCTCCATTTTGACTTGCAAGAAATAATACCTCAAGATAATCTGATTTATTAGCTATTTTTAAACATTTTTAATCACAAGCTGTATTAGCTTTGCTGCTATATAGGTGTTATGTGTAATGCCACCTATTAATACGGGATTGAAACGTTTAAGACACACTGCATTACAGATTAAATGCAGGCAGCACAATATGGCCTAAACTGCCATAGTTTTAGAATGTGAAAAAATTGCATGTTTACTTACCTGTATACACCATATGCATGCACTAGAACTGTTAATTAACAAGAGGTGAGTTATTGCAAATGTTCAAAAAAAGGCTCTCTTGAAACTAGGTAGCATGAGCAAATTTACAAAATTTCTTACAAAAAACAAACTTGCATGCATTGTTGTGACTGAAGTAAAAAAATGTCCTACATGTGTACAATATGCAAATTAGTTTTAGACTAGAAAGTGCAGCCATTTTGTGACCTGGTCAGTAGTGGAATTCAATTTTATGCAGACTGGATGTAATATTGTAATCCCTGTGCAATTTTGTGATGTGTGCTTCTACTTAATGTGGCGTGATGTAGTATAGATACAAGTTTGAGTAAAAAGCTAGCATTTAAAAAGTTCTTTTAAGCCCCCTTGATTGTTCATGGTTAAGATTTCCTCTACAAACCAAAGATGGCCAGCACACTGCTAACCAGTCACCAAATGTGAAACCCATGACAAATGCATACAAAAATAGACATATATGAGAATGCATAATGCTTTAGAAATTAAATCCTAAGTAAAGTCAAAATGGAGAAGGTGTAATATACAGACGGCTAGTTGCATAACAAACTAAATTTTACCTTTAAGACAACAGTGAAATTTGGCTTAAAAAAGCCTTGCTTACATGTTTGACCTGTGTGCGTTGTGGTCTTCTGTCAAACCGGGGTCACTGTTGCATGAGAAGTAGCTACTTGACAGTCAAGGATAGTCTTTTTATTTTAATGAAGGAGTTCTACTAACGACCTTGCTTGCAGATTTTGAAAAACAAATGTAGTTAGGACAGAGGCAATATTTAACTGAACACTAAAAGAAAATCTTAGCAGTGCTTTTGTCTATCTCAGAGCATTTTTAATGCAACTAGCCCCTACTTTTTAAAGGAACAGTTATTCTGCAGCCTAAGCAAACACTCAGCAGTAAATGCTGTAATGCAGAAATAAGAGCCTGATGCTAAGAGTTGAAATTACAAGGGTGTTGTTCTTTGCAATCCCTTGGGACAATCCTTCATGTAAGCAAAGTGTTGATCTTATGTTGGTTGTCTACAGTGTGCTTTTTTGTACTGTACAATATGTGGTTCATGTCTAACTGCTGTTTTATTGTGGCTGTGGTTCAAGTTTTTAATGTTTAAAGTTGATGCTGTTTTAAGAAGAGCTTTTTACTAATTTATTTGTCAATGTTCCCTACTTGTTACCTAACCATGATCCTCCAGATTTTTTGGAGTATTCTTTTTTAACCTTAACCCTGCCAAACCTTGATCCATTTTGACATTTGTTATGCACTATTTTTATATCTCTGTGAGAGATTTTTCCAACAGTCAGCTATTTTAAGGCACACTTTTTTTGACTGATGACATCTCCTTTGCTATACCTCAATTTTTGGAATTTAGAAAAGAAATCAGTAGTTTTGCAATGTTAATTATTTAGATATAATTTAATTCTGCAGATTTTTTTAAACTTTATTTTCATATTTTCTGCTTAATGTTTAAAGTTGAAGAGCCTTTAAATATATTAAATACTGAACACTAATATGAAAATAGTGAAAAATTGACATAATTGGAGATGTTGAAAATTGCTTTCCCTGTTTAAGTGGAACTACATAAGTAAGTCACAAGGGGAAGAAACAGGGATGCCCTTTTTTGGCATGGGTAAAAATAAATGAAATGTCTGATTTTACTTGTCACTTCATTTCTGGAGCAATTCAACTTATGGTTATCATACCCTGCACCACCTCTTTTTTTTCTTTTATTTTTCTTTTCCTTTTTTTATCTACTAAGTTCTTATTTTCTAACTGTTGAACACTGTGTTTGATTATTTTTTTTTACAGATCATATTTATTTTACTATTTTTGTAGAAGATTGCAAGTTAGTTTGATTGTATTTTTGTATTTTTAAAGCTTCTTCACTTTTGTTCCCCAAATGTGCATATTGCTGCCCATGAGTATGACCGTGGAGGAAAAAAAAAAACTTTAAAAATCCACACTTTTTGTTAAGAAGGAAACATTTAGCATTTATATATTTGTGTATGGAAAACACTTGATATTTTATCCCTGTTGCATCTGGCTGCACAAAGCCTCTCCTCAAAGATGCTACAAAACTTGAATATAACACATTTTGGAAGGCTGACTAACCTCGATTCTGTGTTGTGATGTGCAATACTGTTTCTAATGTTTGTATAAAAAAATAACAGTGTAAACCTTTTTAATGCAAATTTATTTTTTTCATTGCATATTTTGCAGATTTTATCCACAGTGTCATTTTTTACTGTCAGAAAAGATACCCCTTTTGTCATTGCAACTATTTTTTAAATCCAGAAATCTTTGTACTGATGTAAATGATTGTAGTTATTTTGGATAGTGTTTTGCTAACAAAAGGAGAGACTTTTTTCATGCATATTTCTATTTTGTTTTTTTGGTTTTTATTTTATTTTAATAGTAGTAAAATACTTGGAATAATTTTTCATATTCTTGTCATTAATATTATTTTGTATTTTTATGTGGAAATATATAATTTTATGACGCTAATTGCTAAAGTTTATTTTATGTTGAATTATTTTTGGAGCTGAAATCTTTGTAATATTAAAGCAACTAGTTTCTAATTCCGAGTTTCTGTATAGAATCGCACAAGTGGTTTATGGAGTGTTTGGATTGTAATTATAAATGGTTCTTTGATATGCAAATTAATATTTTCAGTTGATTTTATTTTGTATTCCTAATGGGGTGTTAAAGCAGTTTTTTATTTTTTTCTAAATGAAAAGAGAACCCATGCTTTTATGGACACTAGGTAATCGCCTTCAGCTTAAAAATTTTTTGTTAAATATTTTAGTTTGTTTTACTGTTATCTTCCAGGTGTCTAAATCTCCAGTCTGTCTGTTGTACTGGTAATTTAACTCTGTAATGGAATAGTTTGCTGCCAACTATTTATATTAAGTAATTTTTAAATATTTGTAATATTGTTGACTGACTAATAAACTATTAAGTTATTGGCACGTTTCTTTTGTAGTTTTGTGTCTTGTGCAACTCTTTAACAAAATACTGTTAATTATTAAAATGGAAAAGCAATTACTCAATCTCATGAGGAAAAGCATGAAGGCTGACTTTGCTGCACATTAAAGTCCTGTTACTTATTGTACCTCCCAGATGACTGAAACAACTTCTAAACCCTGCAAACACAGTACAGCTTTTTAAGCAGGACTCTCTCTTGGGTTTCATTGAGAATTTTACCCACTCTTAGATATTCCAATTATTTACTCAGCTTTACATCCCCCACGCTCCTGCCCTTGGATGCCCCCACTATATCCTTTCCATCCCTATTTCTGTGGATTTGGGGCAACACAAATCTGTATCTACCCGATTTGGAGCACTAGAAAATTCCTTTTCCTGCAGGGAATTCTCCAGCGTGCTTCACTGAAGGAATATCTTAAGGCTATTTGCCATCCTTCCTGGTGCAAAGAGGCTCGAGTCAGCTGGGGAAACCAGGCCAAGATCTGGATCAGGAACAGCGAGCTAGGTCATTATCGGTGCAGGTGAACTGAAATCTTATGTAATCTTCCACCTTTGGTACTTCTAACTGAAAATACCATTTTCCAGGGCCATGCATTCATTATGGGAAATACAGAACAGAACTTTTTCTCTGCTGCTTTGAATGAACAGTCCAAGTTTCATTGTTGTCACTTTAGGTTGTTTCTTGTCTGTCCCATAGAAGTACCTGCTTTTGCTCAGATTTCTGTTTTCCTTCTGCTTCCCCCCACCAACAGTGGCTTTTTTAATTTGTTCCAATAGATTTTTAGGGAGTTTCCTTTGTAGCATCTTTCTCACTTCAAGGGCTGCCCATACATCTTTCCAGTCATGAGAGCCACCTGAGAATGATGCTGGCCCTTGACTGGAAGTCTGTTACACCTGCATGGGTCAAGGCAGCTTTAGAGCTCCATGGAAGAGCAGCTGCCTTTGGGAAAGGCAGCACTGGGTCACCTATGGACCCAGTGAGGCACTCGCGGGTGACCGGCTCTGACTGCAGCCGAGTGCCGCAGTGCTCACCTTGGCAGGTCGGTGCAGGAGCAGGTTCTCCCAGCTCTGGGTTGTGTCTTTGGCTGGAGGTGGCTTGGCAGGCACAGATTTGCCCTGAGCTGTGTTTCAGGGTGGGGACAGAGCTCTGGTACCCAGTTGTTGCTGATGTTGCCGAATGCCTGTCTGCACTTGGCAGCAAAAGGGAGCTTGAGCTGGCGCTGAGCACACCCTGCTCTCACCAAGGGTATCCCACCCGCTGTGTAGGACAGCAGGCTGCTCCTGCAGGGAACAGGGGCTGTGGCAGTTGGCCTGATTGTCTTGAAATCACAGAATCATCATAGAACAGTTTGGATTGGAAGTCCAGTTTGACCCCCTTGCCGTGGGCAGGGTCACCTTCCACTAGACCAGGCTGCTCAAAGCCCCATCCACCCTGGCCTTGAACACTTCCAGGGATGGGGCATCCACAGCTTCTCTGGCCAATCTGTGCCAGTGTCCTACTGCTCTCACAGTAAAGAATTTCATTCTAATAGTTCATCTAAAGCTTTCCAGATGGCCTCTTTCAGTTTAAAGCCATCATCCCTTTGTCCTGTCACTACATCACTGTTTTCCAAATTACCACTCAGTACCTTTTGTTTGTTGTTTTTTAATCCAGAAAATCTCCTATTAAATCCAATGTATTGAGACATTAAACATCATATTAACCATGCCTCTATGCAGTGTTCCTAAACTATCCCTGGAGAGCTCTAAATCCATCACAGCATCTCAGCTGTAAGAGGAGAGGGAGAGCGGTGCCACATGTGGTAGGTGTGAATGGCAATTCCCTAGCTTTCTATTTTTGGTGATGTTGGAAGAGTTAAAGATTTGTTTTCCACAGCAGTCACTTTGGTCTGGCTTGTTCTATTTTTGTTGTCAGTGGTAGGGTTATTATATGCCTTCACTTTCATTAGCACTTATTTGTTGGCACAGAGCCTCAGCTGCCAAATTACCTGTCTACTTGCCACATGAAGGTCTGTTATGCTGTTTGCCTTCTGAAGAAGCTGTGCCATTCAGAGTTAAGGCTGTGTTGTTTTTTGCTTCACAGAGTACTTAAGCACTTCTCCATCTTGTGTTAAGTATAAATAGAAGATCAGGTTGTCCTGCAAACCACCGAGTGTGCTGGTGGGAAAGAAGGCTGTGGACAGCCGGGACCTGCCACCCAAGCACTGGCAAGAAGAGATTCTGAGGTAGCACAGGAGAACAGGGCTGAGTTTGTTGTAGCCACGGGAGCCACCAGCTGACCTGAAGAACAAGCAGGAATGATCCACCTACAAGCACAGTGAGCAAGGGGAGGGTGGTGTGTAAAGCTGTTCTAAATTCTTTAAATGGAAAGTATCACAGAGTCCAGGTCTAGGTCAATGTTCTGGTCACAACTTGCGTCTTCAGTGCCTCGCTGATCTGTCCCAGTAATCACTGATCTTTCACCAGGAGCTCTGTGGACATTGCCTGAGATTTCACCCTCTGTACCTAAAGAGCCTTGTGCAGCTGAGTGCTGCTGCATCACTGCAGAGGGCAGGCACTGGGGCTGGCTGGCTGGGTAATGCAGGGAAGAGAGGATTGGCAGGATGTTCTCTCCACATCTTTCATTTTAACCGGTTCAGATGTTTCTCAGTTTCATTTTATTTCCATCTGCTTTACCCTCAGGTTCATGACACCCTGGTGTTGTAATTTACCCAGAGCTTGTGGACAGATGAACACTTAATGGGAATTTTATCTAAGTATATCTTCTGCATGCCTGGTGCAGACCAGGACGTTTTGATGAATGCACTGATCACCCACTGCTTGTGCTCCAGAAATAGAAGATCCTTTGTTTACTCCTTTCTATCACAATTAAGACAGCTTGGTTCACTAAATTTGTTGACTCTGTGGCAAATATAGAGCAAAGGGATAAGCTGCTCTCCACTTACCCGACCAGAGGGTCTGGCCATGATCTCCCTGCCCTGAGTGCCCTCCTGTGGACATGAAGCTACAAAGGGGATAGTTTAGTAAAGGCCCTGTTATGTCCAGGATATGTTGGATGGATGGATACGTTCAAGATGGATATGTTCAAGACATTACAAGGGTACACGTGTGCTCCTGGAGCTGTTCAAATCCCATAACTGTAGTTTCTAGAGCAGGAGCACTGAAAGTCTAGATCCAGATAGAGCATCTTGTTTCCTGCTTTCTTTCCACTAAAAACTTTCATCCTGCTGTGTTGAACTTGCCAGCAGTGTTGGGAGATGCAAAACCCAGATCATCTAGAATATTGTGTCTTGTGTGAGGAGGAAATAAACAACATAAGGAAGTACTATAATTTAACTGTTACGGTGTGCAAAACTGTCAAAAGAAGCCCTTTATCCACACCCCAGTGAAGATGTGAGCTGTTCCCCACTGAGCTGGTTGCCTCTGGGATGGAAGATACTTCAATACTTTGAAAATGTGAAGAGATTTTAGCGTTTAACTAGGGAAGGTGCACAATATCTGCCATACTCAGAAAGTGCACCCACAGATGAGTCAAACATGATATTTTTGTCTGTGTCTCACAATGGTGTGAGGAAACAACCACAGCAAACACCATCTACCTCTCATGCAGGAGAATCCCTTAAACCCTATAGAGGATATTTCCTCTATACTTTTGGAATAGGACTTGCAGCAGCTTCAGCTTATGTGTGGACCTTCCCCCATGAGCTGAACTTCAACCTTTAAGGTTAAATTTGGGTTAGCGTGACACCACCTGTCTAAATCACCCACTTTGCTTGAGAACATGGCCATGCATTTGGCCAACATTTCAAATGCTGTGTACAGTGACTCTACAGGGAGACCCATGAGAGAAAAGTGCTTCTGGGAACTACAGCAGTTAAATACTGAGTTCTTTAAAGCACATGAATTGTAGTTGTCTGAAATGTTGCTTCCTTGTACAAGATAAGAGTTTCTTTAAGCAGAATTCAAAATCAAACAACATTTATTACAATAAATACTGTCAGGGAACCTGAGATCTCTAAAGGTAATTGGTAAAATTGGGGTCTAAATTAATATTGAAAGGAAAAGATTGTAAAATAGGCTGTCCTTCACTATTTTTTAATAACATATTCATTGATAACAATAATCAGGCAAAAAAAGTGGTTGGAAGACTGAATATTCAGAGATAGCATCCAATGGTTACCAATGTCATTGCTATTCCTAGTCACAGGTAGCTCACAGCTGCAGTAACAGTTTCATTAAATTCCAGGTATGCCATCCATCCTGCTCTCTGCCTACTGAAACTTTGCCACAGTTCCAGTCTGCTCTGGGAACTGAATGCACCCCAGTGTGGGCAGGGGCAGGGACTTTTTGGTAAATCTGGTTGCACTGCCTGCTGACATCAGGCTCAGACTTCAAGCATCTGAGAAATGAATCAGTTCATCTGATGGTCTCCTGGTCCCCAGCACAGGTGAGACTCTATGGGACAAGTTGCTTTGATTCTGCTATTTTGCTTCATGGCTGGGGCAGGGATGAGGTTTGGGAGCTGGTGGGGGGTGGGCAGAGTGGGGGAAGTTTGGCAGCCTCTTGACTACAAGTGGAGAAAGATTTTTGTTCTGGTGTGTAAACAGTCACAAATTCTGATTTATCTTATGAACTTATTTCTAACTACAACCCTCAGCATAAATGAAAACTTCCCTGTTGTGTTTAAAAAACAAACCTTATCTATGTCCCTGGAAGGCAAAGCCCAGTGCTGGCACAGTAACACCCAAGACAGGTTGAACCAGTTTGGTGCAGCTGAACTTGTGAACCAGAGCTGGATTTCATCCCACCGCTTTGGTGCGTAGAAGGAGGGAGCCACGTGACTTTCCTCTCTCGGCCACACAAAAACACCCTCAAAGGCAGTGTCTGGAGCCTGCTTAGACCAGGGGGCTGAACATGACACAAGAGCTGTTTCCAGAAGTGATAGCCAAGTGAGAGCGAGGCAGAAGGGAAACCTACAGTGGGAATGACTGGAAGTCCTCCAAAAAGCTATCAAAGCTGGAGATGCCTCTGTCAGGTCCTTCCTCACCATGCACCAGCCCGGGCCCCCCTGCAGATAGTTTCTATTTGCCATAGCTAAAGAAGAATCTTTGCATCTGCTGTCACTGAGGCTTGACCCAGTGCTGGGGTGGGCAGGGCATGGATGTAGATGAAGCAGGGTCACCTCATGCTCCCTCTTTGGAAGGGACAGGAATGGCTCTGACTGGAGTGACACCCAGAGGTCTGGCTTTAAGCCCTCTCTAAGGGCCTGTGCTGCAGCAGGCTATTTAATGTCTGCTTGCTCAAATAGAAAGCTGAAGACTCTAAAGGCCTCTCCAGCTTCCCATAGTGAAGCTGTCATTTAGGCTGTTTAGCACCAAAGATTAGATTTGCGCTGTTTTCCGATAACCTACTGCATCATCATTTACTCACTCTACTGATACTCCAGCAGATTTCAGTGACCTTCTCAAAAATAAAATCAGACTAGATTGACATATTTGCTTCAGAAGATGCTAATCAATATCTATTTTGTTAGCCAATATGGTTATGTCTCCTGTTATTGTGATTTATTTCGTTTTTGTTGACCAAAGGTGGTTGAATGGGTGATAACAGTACTGAAAGTGGCAAGGGTTAATAAATCCAGATGAGGTTGTCATCTTATTACCAGAGTGCAGGAAGTGAAGCACAGCCATTTAATTAACCTAGTCGCAATGAATTTTATGCAACACGCAGTTAACACTTCATCTATTAAAACCACAAAGCAGATGGTAGTGAGCAGTTTTTTCTGCCATAAATAGGGTACCAATTTAAATTACTTGCTGCACAGGATTTTATTGGATGAAATTATCTAGATATTAAATGGTGAGCTATTTAATAATCTCTTTCTTTAAAGTCATGCACATATAAGACCCTTGGTCCAATAGTAGAAAACTCAATTATTTCCATGAAATCTCCAAAATGGAGAGCTTGAGAAAAAAAAAAAAGACAAAACCTTGATGAACTGACATTTTTTCAAACTCCAAGGCCTTCAGTCATTATCTGTGCTAGAGAATATATACTCCATTATAAAGTTTTACCCTACTTTCTCTATCTGCATAAGAGATTTTTATTATTCACATAAATGGGTAATCCTAGATGACTATTAAAAGGCCACATTTCTCAATAGACCGGTAGTCTCACTCTTGCTCTTGAAAAATGATTGTGATAAATATTACCAAATTTAACATTTTCCTTTTCATTTCCCACAGTTAGGAAGAGTTATGTGAGCACATGACTGTACATATGGACAAGGGGGCTGTATATCAAAGGCACTGTGGGCAACTTGGTGCCTGAAGCTGAGTAGCTGCTTTGCTTCCCTGTCTTTTAGCCTAGGGAAGTGTGCATATAAAACCCAATCAAACAAACAAGCAAAACAAAACACAGTTGTGCGATATGGCTTCATATGCACATAACAATTTAGACATTTCTGGAACTTGCCAGCTCTTGAAATTATTTCATGCGCAAAATTGCTGCCCTCATATAAAATACAAGGCAGAGGAAGAAGCAAATAGGCTCTCCTAAAATCATGATTGCCTCAGGACTTTGTGAAACCCATTTCTTAGCAGAGAAGCAAATGTTTGTTTGAAATCAGAGCAAAATCCCAGGAAGAAAAGCAAAGCCTGAGCCAGCAGAGCAAGTAGGTCGCTGCATGCCCAGGATTGTGCTGCTCCCACATCCTAGGCAAGGACAGAGAATTGTCTTTCCACTCCTTCAGAGAAAACAAATCTGACTGACTTTCCTTTGGCATTCTCCTTCTGCCTCCAAAGACAGAGGCTTGTCACCAAGGCTGTGCTTCTGGTGAATAGGGTTCATTAAGCCCACAGAAAGCCAGAGGGTGTGCACTCATTTGTTTGAATGACTCTCGGAGACTCCTTTATTTGAATGACTTTTTCCTTAGAGAGGCAGAAGGCAAGTGTGTCCTTTGTCACCTCCTCTGATTGCTCTGTCCACTGAACCGCTAGCAATAGCTATCAGAAAGTCTCCAGAGATTCGAGGCATCACAATCCATGACAAAGGACATAAATTGCTCTTTTCACAGATGACATCCCGCTTTATCTCAGTAAAACACAAATCTATGTTCAATGCCTGAAGAAGTCCTGGAGCATTACTCCACTGGAGCAAGGCTTCATGGAAATATGACTAAATCAGAGGTGATCCTTACACAATCATCCAGGGAGAATTTTTTTCATTTTCTAGGCTATTGACCTCCAGGGGAATTCAACTATTTATAGGTACCCAGCCCCACCCTGCTTAAGCAAACTGACACGGTCCTTTTTCAGCCCATCCTCTCAGGAGGGAAGGACTTCATTTGCTATTGAATGTACTGGCACAGGTTTGGCTTGGCTGTAACAAAAACGAGTTACATATGGTCCCAAGTGTAAGTAACACACAAAAAAGACCAAGAGTAAACTTTTTGAGGCACAGTAAAACCATAAGAAAAATGTAGGCTTTCCCTGGTAGGCACATGTGATTATCAGGCAATGTTACCTGCCCTCTTGGGAAGGGCATGCAGAGTTCCCAGCACCAGCTCCTCTGCACGAGGAGCTGTGGGGCTCTCGACAACTCTTTATTCTTTCACATGTGCTTTGTGACCAAGGCTTATGGACTTCTTGAGGAGACAGGCAAATCTAGAGACCATCCCATCACTTCTGGAAGAAGGAAAATCACATTATCTTTGGGCATCCACACTCACCTCCAGTCTGCCACAGATTGCCACAGCAATGAGACACAATGCTTAAAAGGTGGAAAGGAGAGGATTGAGGAGGAGAACATGGTCTTTGTTCAAGACCATGATGAAATCAACTTTGGACAGTTCAAAACTAAATTTCATTTGGTATTCATTCAAACATACTATGAGTTAATTCCTTTCTAACAATTGCTGCTGAAGAGAAATGGACAGATAGCCAGGTGGAAGAGGCAGTGCCCTAAGTCACAGGAACTGCCTCTGCTGCAAAGGGGATCTCTGCCCTTATTCACTCTGGAAAAAAAAAATCACTCCATGAATACCAAAGTACAACTCAATACATAGCTTCACAGTTTCTTCCCTTTCATTAAGCATCATTAACAGGGTTTGCTATGACAATAAATAATGAAACATTGTAAAGCAGTTTAAAATATTGATTGGACATTGATGGATATTGATTGGATGTTGGTATTGTTTGGATAGTGATGCTTTTGTTCAGATAGGTCAATATTACAGGTCAGCCTGAGATGCTGAAGCATTTCAAGGCAAAATGACCAGCCTTGGCCAACTCAAGAGGTCAAAGTCAGGCCCAGAAACAAACCCTGTCTCCTGACTGCCAAGTCAGTGCTTTATCAACAAAGTGCATTGCTCTTTAGTATATTCATTTATAATGCAGATTAGGTGGATGAGAGGAAAATTTAATCATTTAGAATGACTAATAACTATGCTAATGTGTTCAGATAAAATAAGCATTCACATATGCTGAAAGCCTTTATAGTGTAATAAACTTCTGTTATCTTTTGAGGCGTGCAGTACTTTGATTTTCATATACCAAGTCCTTTTTATTTCAAGTGCAATAAAAAAAATGGTTTTTTGAAAAGATTGCAAAGCTCAAGACTCCTAAACCTCATTTCAGTAGTGCTTGTGTGAAGTGCTGACAAACTGCTCCAAACAGTGGGCTCAGGTGGTTGGGGTTTCTTTGGCTGACTGAGCTTTTTGCTCTCTGACAAAGTGTGTCAAACTAATTTGAAGACTTGCACTTCAGAAATGGCAAAGAGCTTAGAGGATATTGATTTCAATGAGTCTGAAACTTTGTGTGTACAGAAACACTAATCCCCTTGGAAGTTACTTTACTTTTCCTGCATATGACCAAACACATACTTCAATCCCCTATCTAAGTTTATTTTGTTTTCCTCATAACACAGACACATTTATAAAACATTTTAACAGGTTTTAAATCAGAGCTGGTTGCTATTCACATGCCAGTCTCTGGCAGCATGTGGCAGGCACAGCCTTTCCTCTGGCTGCAATTTCTTGGCTACATCCTTCCCACTGCAGCCACAGACCCCCAAAGCTGTAGCTGCCAAGGTGCAGGCCAGGCTGGATGTTTTAGGAAACAGATCCCTTTTGCCTGAAAATATCTCCAAGTGATCCTGCAGCCAGTATAGAAGGTCAGCCCTGGAGTTCAGCAGGCTGCTTCACCAAGGCCTTACCAGCCTTGGGGAAAAAACATGATTTTCTTTGCTCCTGCACTGCACCATGTTATGATTCTCCTGTATGGAGCACTTCAAAAGCAGAAAAGTAAATAAGTGAGAAGTCATGGGAGAAAATAATCTCAGAGTGATACAAAACCAAAAAGAAGCGAGTATTCACCATTAATTTTAACCTGCACTGAAAATAATTCAAGTCAGTTTGGAGAAAATCAACTGTCTTTTACAGCAAACACAGTGATATTTGTTTAGTCTTCTTCCCTGGAGAAGAATGAAATATCAAAATACCTTGTCTATAAAAGGAAATAATTACCTGGCAGAAGGCAATAAATGACCACATATTAGAAACATCATCAAGAACAATAGAAAGTCTTGGGGCCTGGTTTTCCCTTACAATAGGACAATAAAGAATAATTAAAATTCAAAAAAAGCATAAAGCAATGGTGTCTCATTCTGGATAAAAGCACAAGCCTAACCAAAAGCATTAAAACTAGGAATGTGCCCTAAAATAGGAAATGGAGCCACTCTACCCAGTTGGCTTTTATGAATGAGTGCAGAGAGCTCTATAAAGGGATGGCTGCCAGCATGGGAAAGGCAAATGTGGAGGGCATCATCAGGGAAAAATTAGCAGATGAGTCTACTGAAGCTGAGGTAGAAAATAGAAGGGAGGCTGCCTAGGAAAGTGCAGATCTTAGACAGTTTGTCAGGAAAAAAGGCCTACCTGTTCCCATCTCCGTGGAGATGCACGGGATATATTTGGTACTGGAGATTTTGTCATTCGCACTCCAGTGAGTATTTGCCTGCAAGAGCCTGTATTTATATCACAGGGTTAATTAGTCATGCTGGAAAGCAGAGCTGCAGAATGGACAGAAAGGGACAGACGTGCCCAAGTCTTTCTTTAAATATTCACTGCCGCTATTTTCTAAGCTAACTCTAAAATTTTGCTCCCAATGACTGTATTCTTTATGAAGAGCTATGGAAAAAAAAAAAGGGTGATGGGAGAATTTAGCATAGTATTTAGCATTTCCCTGCAATCATGAAAATAGCCAGGAGGACAAACAGCAGTGGCAGGCAGAGGCGAAGCTGCTGCAGGAGCTGGGTGTGCAGGAGCAGTCCCGGCACGCCACGCTGGGTGCCTCGGGTGGTGAGGAGCTTCACACAGACTCTGGGTTCTGTTCCTCATCCTGGCACAGGCTGAACCTCTGTAGATAACAGCCCCCATCTGCTTTTTTTCAGCTCCTTAGCAGAAATGTCATAGATAAGTGCAAGGTGTGAGTATTTAGGAGGAATATTTCCTTATCTTTTAATTAAGAATGTTACAGAGGTGGGTTGGTTTTTTTGTTTTTTGGTTTTTTTTTTCCTTTTGCAAGATAGGTATAGTAGTAGATTTTTCCAGTCTAACCTTTTATAGGCCAGGCATGTGATATGTGGTAAGAGCCATGAGAGGCATTTAAATTATCTCTTTTGAGACCTTTTCATGCTTATTTTAGTTCCAATAGAATTGGGTCTGTTCCATATGTCCTGATTCACTACAGGATGCTTTTCTTGTCGAAGGAGTGGCTCTGTTTGATCAAGATGGTACTGACCTCATTTGTGAAATTAAGTATCAACTCAGTGTATGGGGAAGTGTCTTCCCAGTACAGCTTCTAACATTTTTTTCTTTTTTAAAGAGTGGCTTAATACAAGTTCTATTAAGAGTAAGCCAAGGGGGGGAAAAGAACAAACCTTATGGACTGTCATATTACACAGACATTTAATTTTCTATTCACCTGATAAAAATTTTAATCAGAAAAAGCTCTTATCTGAAATAAGAGCACTATGGTATTTTTAATAGTCTTAGCCTTCTGCTGATGTGAAATCAACAGAAATTGCTGATGCTGGAATCATACTAGTAAGATTGGATAGCTCTTGTTTTTATTTCTGTGAGTGAAAAAAATTGTCTGTTATTATCATCTGCATTGTTATTATGCCCTATTCACAGACTGGGGAGCTGAGGTAGAAGTTTTGCTTCATCACAACTGACCAGACATTTTCAAGGTGTATACACTATGTGAACAACTCAGCCCCACTTTGTTTTAAAAGCTGGAATATTCACAAAGCTATGACCTGAATGATAAAAATAAAAACAAAAGTGAAAGATATATATCTGAAAGATATATATCTGGGTGTCCTTAATAAAGAGCTGTAAAAATATTGGCTGACTACAGCCTATGACTATATTTAGATATATGTTTCCCAGAAGAATTCAATCACCAGGGTAAAATACTGACAGTTGTTTTATGGTGTTGATATTTCCCATTTATTTCCTCATTCATGTCCATGTGGAATAGGACAAACAAGCACCTGGGAGAAGAGAGCTGGGGATAGGCTGAGGAGGGGGCTTTGTGTCAGCAGGAGGGTGTGAGATACTTTCCCACCCAGGGAAATGTTGTGAGAAGCGAGTTACCCCCTGCGCCCCAAGGTTGTCCTTCTGGGGCAGTACAGACATGCACAGATTAAATTGAACTTTTACCCTGGCCTTTTTCACCTGAAGAATCCCAGCAGCAGTCGTCTGGCACTTGCCTGAGAAAGTGCTTCTGAGGGATGCCCAGATCTGTGCCCGCCACGCCCAGGCCTGTTGTCAGGGGACAGCACGTGCACATCCAGTGCCTGAAAGGAAACTGTCCGATCGGCTGCCTGTCTCTGTCGGACACGCGTAGGGTGGTCCGCAGACAGCCTGCAGCGAACAGATGAGTCTGGACTCATCTTTTGATCTTTTTCTCGGGTTGTTTATTTTATCTTATCTAAAAAGTTCTTCTTCTGTCCAGCTGAGATCCGACCAGCAAGACAGCTACACGCAAACTCCCCGCCCCTGGGGCGGTAGAACGTTCTTATACTGATAATTACGTGTATGATATTTACAATTTTTCACCAATTCCCATCACCTTTGTTGAACAGTGCACCTTTAGCATAAGCCAATCCAAAGTGCATACATCACACAGAAGATGGATGACAAGAAGAAGAAGAAGAACCACGAGGTCGGGCCTAAATCCTCCATCTTGTCTCCATCACACCCCCTTGCACCAGAATCCTAAAACCTATGTTCTAGTCTAAAGAAGCATTTGTCCTTCACCATTTACACCTCAGAAACCTGTGAATCCTCATGTTGAGATAGCACGACTCTCGAAAGGTCAAAATCAAGCCACCAGGTACTTTTGGCTACATTCCAGGACTTCTGAGCCCCCCAGGGGCTCTCCCTGGGACTCAGAGCATCCGAGGTGATGCACTGAGTTCCCACAGAAACCAGGCCCTGGAATAAAACACAGCACAGAGTGCTGCCAGAGTGCAGCCATCAGCAAAACGTGCCAGGGTGGACACATTTGAGCAGCACACATTTGAGTGCTGGCAGCCATGGGCCGGGGGCTCCTGCTGCCGCCCCTGCCAGCGCCAGGCCCGGCACGGCCCGGCACACACGGCCCGGGTGGCACAGCCCTGCAGCAGCTGCCATCCGGAAAAAAGTCCCAGGGAACGGCTTTCTGGCACGGATGGGAAGACTCTGCCTGGCCTGCAGCAATGAACATGGATGGGAGTTAGCTGGTAGGAAAAAGGGAGCAGCAGCATTTTTTGGATCAGCAGCTGGAAACAGAGAGGCCACGTGAGCCGTTTCTCAGCTTAAGCATCCTATCTGAACTCTGCTCTAAAACAGGAAAGTACAAAACATGCCTAAAATCTGACAAATGGTGCAGAAGGCTTCCCAGAACAAACCTGGAGGAGATCTTGGAGAGTCATCACTCTTATGCTTTGGGAGGCTGTGTGCTCAGTGAGTGGGGCTAGGGTGGGTTTCACATGGTGCAGCCCTGCATAGACAGTAAAGATCAAGGGCATTTACATTCTTGTGCAAAGCATCCAGGTTTGACCATTGTTAGAGGCAATATCATATTCCCTATTACAGATGGATCCAAGACAAACTCTACTATGGCAACTTCTGTTGCAGTGAATTTCCAGAAATACAGGAGTTGCATTAATACTGGAGCTGTGGCAGCAATAGCCACAGCAATAGATCCTCAGAGTTGCTTGTCCCAACTGTTAAAGAGAGGAATTCTTTCTGCCTTGTTTTTCTGCTGCTGTTTATAAATGTAGGAGATGCATATTAGGAAAGTGTCTAGATCTGGAAATCATATTTTAATCTCAGCATGTGTGTCAGAGAGAGACAGAATAGATTAGTTTCTGAATTAATGCTTGTAACAGTTCTATGAACACTTAGACAAATTCATAGTCAAAAGGATAGCATCAACATTTAATTTAAAAGCCTCTTTAAGGAGTTTCATTGCCATATGTTGAAAATCTAATCTTTAAAAGAGAAAATATCTAAAAGTTTGGCTTACTTCTCAAATGTGTCAATTGATATTTTCCTTAATTTGACCTATTTATCTTAAAACATTTATAATCTGTTAGGGGGATGTTCATAGCTAAATGTCCAATTTGGTTTGTTTGTTTTTTAAATCTGCCGTTCAGTTGCCAAGAAATTAAACAAACAGATGCCACTCTTTTTTGAGGGGCTCCATTAAATACAATGTCTTACCCACCATCTGCTGGATCTGCAGCAGCAATTAACAGCTACACTCTATTCCCAGAGCAGAGCTGACAACAACTGATGGGGCTGGGATCCTGGCATTTTCTCCTTCCCACTCCTCACCCTCTCTCTTCCAAATACCTATAATACAATATTTCTGCATAGAGGACTGTGTCTGCTCAGAAGAGAAAGGAAGGAGTTATTCCTTGTTCTTCAAACTGTTGTGGATGAAAGTCCTCCCCAGACATTACACTTCTCAAACAAAGAGCATATTCAACAATAACAACTGAGCCCACAGATGTCTGCAAAGGCTTCATGAGCAAAGTTTGTCTGACATCTTTTGGAACAGGTCTCCTCTGCAACAGTGTGCAGCTCTGAGGAGCCAGGGGCCAGGGCTGCACACAGGCTCTTTTCTTCTGCACCACTCCTTCAATCCCACCTGAGTGGGAAGCTCTTGAAAATTCCTTCCTCTGTTTGATATGGAAATAACTGAGGAGGCTCAGCCTAGTGAGCAGCCATGAATCATGAGCATGGGTGTGATTCATGCCCATTGTCTGACAGGCAGGTAACTGGCTTTGTACCAGTAAACCCTCTTGGAGATTGAGTCTTTTATTGGCAAGTGGCACTCTTAGTCACAGGATAACATGGAGTGTTTGGATTCCCTTTACTGACTGGGGTGTCAGTCTTCACCCTACAATCCAGTGCTTTCTTTTAGCTGAGCAGATTGATTAGTAGCCAAGTCCAGTTGTGCCAGGGAGAGTTTAAATTGGTCATTAGGAAAATTTTCTACACCAAACTCTGGATTGTCAAAATCGGGAATAGCCTGGCCAGGGAAGTTACAGAGTCACCATCCCTGGATGTATTTAAATAAAGACCTGTAAATGTGGCACATAGGGACATGGTTTAGTGGTGGACTTGTCTGTGCTGGGATAAGGGTTGGACTTGATATTAAAGGTCTTTTCCAATGTAAACAATTCTATGAGTCTATGATTACTTACCTTGGAACAGAAGAGCTTCCCTGGCCTTTTCTTCAGCGTTTGTGGTGATGGCACTGTGGCTTTTCTTGGACTACTGGGCCTGGATGTTAGTTATGCTCTCCCTGGCTTCATGGGGATTCTCAGGGCACCAGAGAATGCACTAGAATGCATTTTAAAACATCTGTGTAGTCGAGGCTCCAGGTTTTTAATTGATGCAGAAAGTCCATATGCAAATATACTAGCCTGCCAACTCCCTTAGCTTCTGGCACACATCCTCATAACTCTCCAGTGTCAAGGTCTTCCTCAAAAGACAATGAGCTTCCTCCTAAAGGTATATTTTTACAGTATTATCTGAGATAAATTCTTCATGCTGCAACAGTATATATCTTTATTTTCAACAAGTTATCTGCATTGCTGTAATGGCAGAAGGAGTTCTGTTCCTCTGTCTGTCAGGCTCGTAGCCTATCCTCAGCACAACTGGTTTCTTCAAAAAGGCATGAAGAAAATAAAGGGACATCAGGGTTTAGCATTCCAGATGCTCAGCTTTGCCACAGTGTCAGGATAGACAGGTGTACATTATTTTGGAAATTAAAATTTCCATCCTGATAATAAATCTGTATAGCAATTATCCTTATTGCCCTGTATGGTGACTGCTGGTAAAGGCAATCTGAACTTAAAAAAGGCATCTCATAAATCAGGTGAGATTTAAAATCTTCCAAGAGTTTGTAAATCTGCCCAGTATTTAGGGATTAATTGAAGACCAGACAGCTTAATACATTAACCTTTCACCTCTGCAGTCCTGGGCTCAAAAGCTGACTTAGGTCAAGAAGTAAAAAAAATAGATTGGTGATTTTGTCCTAGTCCTTAGTGCTGGGGTTCAGGATAGCCTGGTTAGCACTGCCTGCAGTGTCCCGTTCTGTCAGCAAGGGTTTGCTTTGTGCATTGCATGTGTCTTGTCTGCTGCTGGCACTCCATTTTGAGTTATTAACCTAAGTGTAAAGTCAGGTGCCCGAGGAGAACAGTTAGTCAGCTTTGGTGTCTGTAAGAAAGGTCAGAAAGCGTCAAGGACAGCCCTAAGTCAGTTTTGTTTCCTAAAACTGACCCAGGTCATTGAAGGGATTGCAGGGATGCTGCAACAGGCAAGGACAGAAGGGAACAGGAGGGAACATCCCCGTTAGCCCTTCTGCAGCCCTGCCCCAGCAGGTGAACATTCACACTCATTGTCACTCGCCATGCTCCCACCCCAGTGCTGCCTGTGCCCTTCTCACGGGGCTTGCCAAGAAAGCAGCTTTACAGGGAGGCAGTAAGAGGAGCTGGGGTCAGCAGGCCTTCTTAATTTCTTTGTCTCTCTCTGAACACAAGAAAATTCAGCAGCATGCAGCAACATCCTTCTCCCAGTTTCCTTTGTCTTGTGCAAGATGGGGACACCGCAGAGGTCCTGGTTGTACCCTCAGCTATGTGACAACAGGGTGTTCTGTCACTTGGCAGTGACCCTCAGCAGCCCATCCTTGCTGACTGGGAGCCAAAGTCTGCTTTACAAGGATGGTCCAATGATGAAGGTGAAAGTGTAGCCAGCATTCATAAAGGTGGTGGCCAGTGGGGGTTGACCCTTGCCCATGGCCCTGGCTTGCCAGCAGTTCATTCCCTGTGGCTTAGCAGTGGCCATTGGTGGCAGAACACAGTGGGATCTGCACCTGTGTCAAGCCTGGGGAGAGGGACTGAGCAATGCCAGTGTCAGCAGCAGACATCTCTCTGGGAGGGGAGCACACTCGGAGTCCCTACTAAATAGCACCAGATTAGGAAGTCACTTGGTGTGGCCATCCCTCTCTGTCAGTGTACAAGTACACCCACAGATTTATGTTCCTCACAACCCTCAGACCACCCTTGAGAAATATCCATGCAAAAATAAAAATTGCCCATGACCCCTCTCTTTGACTTTTTGACCTCTCCCTTTCTCCACAAATACCCTGTCTGCTTAGGATTTGCCAGCTGACTGATGAGATTGGGTCTGATCTCTGCTCTGAGAGGACATTTGAAAATAATGTGATTTTCTGGAACTCAGAAACACAGACACATAATCTACATTTCCAGTGTGGAGTTGAGTTTTTTGGTCTGCTTGGAACAAATGAACCCTCATCCTGAGGGTTTTTAACCTTACAAAAATGCATTTGTTACTAATGCAGGACAGAGGTGAAATTAAAAAAACACTGTGAAATCCAGTGATAGAAATTTTAATAATTTATTTTTTTGCCTGGGATCTTTTCACTTGTTCCAGCTGGTTCAAAAACACTTGGAACGTATCAACAAGGCTTACATGACTGAAAACAAACGTTTGCCAGCAGCAGAACCAGACTGACAGAAACAGGACAAGAGTTTTTTTCATGCCACAAAAATGTTACTAAGCAGCATATAGTTTCATGTGTGTTTGCACTTTGCCCCTCCTGACTGAATTATGAAATATTATTTACTAAAAAACATTATAGTTCACTTTTTAAGAGAATTAATATGATTAAAGCGTTGGTTGAGAAGTGATGATTGAAGTTCCAACTATTAAAATGCACTCAGTGTGCAGGGAAAATAAAAAGGCACTCAAATTCTTTTCAAACCCAAGCACCAGGTGCATTAATTACATTTCATTGCATGTTGGTTTATTACTGCGGTCACTTGTGCCTTATGATCTGCATTAACACCTGCGTTCTATGGATATCTTGGTATTTCACTAAACAAGATGAATATTGGCCAGATGGTGACTCCAGTAGGAAGCATTTCACATAGATTTTTCTGCTCTGCACAGTTGCCTGTAAAGGAATCCTGAAAGTCATGCTACACCAGAGCAGACCCAAACAATACAGAAATCATTTTGAAATCAACTGCCTTGACGGCATATTCAAAAAGGATCAGATGACAGACAAATCAAAGCCTTGTAACTTGGATCTTGCTAATAAATCTCTTGTGTGTAGCACAACGGCATCCTTTGCACCAGCATTTCACCCCATGGGGTGACCCTGCCCCGTGTAGGAACATAATTCCTCAGAAAACTGGGTTGGCTCAGGTCTGAAGCACTTAGCACAGATGACTCAGCGATTTTCTTTGGTGTTCTGTTTTTTCTCCAGGTTGCACACACGACCTTTCTTCCATAGTACAGGTTAGTTAATGTGCAACAGGCATCCAGCCCCAGGCTGGTGCCATGAGGAGGAGACAGGACAAGAACCCCTTCACACCTGGCACCTTGGCATTTGGCAAGATGGGGAGCACTTAGGAGAGGTGGGAGGGACACAGACCTCACTGTACCTCTTACTGGCACTGTCTGGCTCTAACCCAACACATCAGAAGTCACTTGCTGACCTGCACCAGAAATAAACAACATGCTGGCATGGTATTACACTGTTGAAAATTTGGACAAAACCTCTAAACTTGGAATTAGCATCTACCTCAAACCCACCTCACCTAGAACATACAGCATCATTCCAGGGCACCATCCACTGCTGTCTCTAAGCTTTGCTGCTGCTGCAGGATGTGTAGAAGATTTTGCCTGAGTGAGCAAGATTTTTTTATTGTGGACATCCATGTTTAGGCTTCTTTTTGTTGTCCTTCACTTCAGATGTCAGTTGAGGACTATGTGACCATAGCAACTGAAGTGTCAATACGAGTTGTCACACAATCAGAAGCATTGAGTTTTTGTGGTCTCCATGGTCTCATAGTACAATTTTCTCCCCTCCCAGCTATGCTAGGAGGAGCTCAAGGGGTGCAGCCAGTTCTTGCCAGCTCCCTCCTCTGCCCACTCTGCCAGGATCAAGCTGTGCTGCCAGCCAGTGCCAGAAGCCTCTCTTCTTCTGGGGGCTGGCAGACACCTTTTCCCGCCTTACAGCAGGTAGAGATGGGATGCTCTGAGTGTGCTCCTTGCAGAGTGTGGTCCCCAGGCTGTTTCTTCTGAAATTCTGGGAGAGGCTAGGCAGACATGAAGGGACCAAGGGGAGAAAAAAAAGGCTGGCACACTGAGACACAGAGAGGGCACATAGTGTTGGGAATGGGAACTTGCCCTGAGACCAGAACATAGCAATACCCAAAGCTGGCTGTCTGAGCACTGTCCTTGATGAAGTGAATAGAGGCACAGAAGAGTCCCCCAAAATGAAGACAGTCACCAAATCAACACTCTGATGTGTACAAAAGAAAGGCAGAAAGTGAAGCAGAGGGCTGGCCAGCCACTGAGCTCAGCACTGTGCTCAGCACAGGCACAGAGCACCCACCAAGCCAGACGGGATCTGAGCCCAACCAGCCCCACACCAGCTGCAGGCAGCCAGCTCCTCACCCTGCTGGTGTGCAGGGATGACCCTAGAGCTGGAAGATGCTGTCCCCTCTGACAGGTGAGCTCCTTGGGTTGATGACCCTGTTCTCACACAGGCACACAGCACCGGATCCAGCCTACAAAACCAAGAAGCCAAAAGGCACAAATTAACGCTCCCACCTTTCCCCCAGGCATGCTTCCCCCAAGATGCTGTTTAAAGCAGACCAATATCTCACTCTCAAGAAGTGTAGGCAAATCCTATTACAAGTTGAGATTAACCATCAGTCAGATAACTCACCAGTGCAGAGATCAAATATAAAAGATGTATGTTCTGTGTCATCTGTTTAGCAACCTTAAATTAGCTCACACGGGCGGATGGTGCTGGCCAAATGGCAGAACATGTGCTGCAAATGGAAATCAGAGTCAAAGCAGAATCCTGTGGGATACCCCCAGCAATTTTAAAGCAGCTATCTTATTACCTAAGCAATTTTCAGGGACAAGCAGAATTCAGACACAGCCGACAACGCTCTCTCGTCCAACCTTGGTGAAACTACTTCATTATTATTTCAGTAGTGCCTGGAGAGCTCTATCTGCTGCTCCAGTTTCTCTGCAAAACCCCTTCCAACAACCCACAATAAAAGGCATCCCTGTGAGGACAGGCTTACAGTTTAATTTAAGACAAGGAACAGCGAGTGAAAGTAACAAACAACCAGAGAGACTAGAAGGGAGAGGGTTGATGGAAATGGTGGAAAGCACTTCTCCCTGGAGTCCCTGTATGTGTACACACACATACTAGATACAGATTAATGTGTGCACAGATATTTCAGAAGCCACTTAACCTGAATATAAGACATCCAGAAATAATTTATAAAAGAAACCCACACATGGGGTGGAGTGCTGGAGGATGGGAGAGACCTGCCTTGCTCTTTGCTGAGGATGCAATGTACACAAGTGTGTTTGACTTGGCTTTTTTCATACCATGAGAAACTTTGGAGTCCATAGGCAGCAGTCACATACCTGGCTGGACTCAATGATCTTAAAGGTCTTGTCCAACCTAGACAATTCTATGATTGTATGATTGAAATATCTCTTGTTTCTCAGTGTATGTAGTACATACATTTGACCTCACAGCATTGGCCTGGAAAGCAGGAGAAATAAGAGGTCTGTACAAAGTGGCCTTGATGTAAAGTAAAGTCTAGGGCGGTTGTCTTGCAGCCATGTGCTCTTTGCTGCCTGGGATATGACTGCAATTGAGCTGGGAAGCAAATAAATTCAGCAAAATTCACATCAAAGGAATCTGTTTGTTTGTGTATTTTTTAAATATTTGACATTTCTTTTAAGTCTTGCTGAACAGCTACTGCATGGCCTTACTTCTTGTAGAGTCCCCAACCACTTCCCAGCTCCAGCAAGCCCTTATCATATGTGTGGGTAAGGAGGTTCAACCTGGCAAACCCACAGGGAAATCACCATGTCTTGAACTTCTCCTGAGGGCCATGGGCTTAGGTCAGCTTTTCCTTTTTCTTAGGGGAAACTGGGTGTGCTTAATCCATCTTTCATCTTCCTACCACCTGGCATCACATTACAGTAGGAAACAGATTGTTCAGGCACACTAAATGCAAGAAGGATTCTCTAAAAGTGAAAAACAATTTGCAGAGATATTGATGACAGCAGGATGCTTTGAACATTTCCAGATTTGTGTTTGCTCAGGGCTCAGGGATCATCAGAGGAGGCACAGTAATGCCATTGAAGTGCAAACAGTTGTGAACATGACTGTTGTAATCAAAACCTAGTGCTTGTTTGGAAGTGGCATCCTAAGAAGCAAAAAAATATTTTTGAATAGGTCACTTCTAGAAAGATTAATAGAAATTCCTTTGTGTCAACAGCAGCATGTACGCTGCTCTGGGATGAGGAGATTCCTCCTTTTCCCTCAGCCCCTAGGAGCACAATGTGCAGGAGTGTCTCCTGAAACCCTGACAATGTGCAATAAAAATACACTTTGAAAAAAGAGCATCTCTGGTGATGTCTACAGGCTTTTGACTTTGCTCTTTCCTTCAAACACCACTCGTGATGCTGAGCGCACATTCTCTTGGCCTATTTGTTCCTGGCAAACAAAGAGCAAATTCCCCTGGGTACAGCAATCCATTTTTAACACTCTGTAATTATTTAGAAAAATGTTTTGATAGGAAAAGTGAAAAACTGGGCCATTTCAGGTTCAGGAGAAAGTTCTTGGAGCATTACATGAAACAGGGACTTGGAGTCTCTTTATTTATGGCACTACCTCCAAAAAAAGGCCACCTCTTCAGCTGTGGCATTTGAATCTATTTGCAATTCATTGAACAGCCTCTCATCACTAAGTGCAGAAGGCACAAAACTCCTGAGGGTCTGCACCAAAATGGTGAGGGAAGGCACAACACAAGGACTTTGCTCCATGAGCATTTCTGGGGTGGAAAACTGTCCCTATCTGAGCTATTGTCTCATTCTGTCCTCCCAAAATCTATGGGACTTCATATGTTAATGTACCCTTTTTGGAAGCCCTCTGATGGAAGACATTGCAGCAGAAAATGTCAGAGTCCTTAGCAGGAGACTTGAGTGCTGTGAGTTACATGGCCCAAAGGCACACAGGCTTGACACAGGCAAGGAGCTGTGTCTCCTGCCATCCTCTGGCCAGCTCAGAATGTCAAGGATGAAGTCTAGAAGCTAAATGTCAATTCAATTTTCCTACAAGGGCAGATTTTTCTTTAAGAAAAGCATGGGCAGAAAACCACTGAGACCAAGCCCGTGCTCTGGGTGCACAGCTTAAAGGTCTTGTACTGCTTGCTGTGTGACGGGTCACACAGCTTCAGGACGGGTCACCCCCTCTTCCTTTTCTTCCTCCAGTATCGGTGTTCAGCGTCTGTGACACTGCTTTGTGCCTGTCTGTAGGGCTGAGCCACTGAGACTGGGAAGGTGACCAGTAGGTGTGGGGGGTGGGGGGCATTGTGCTGCAGAGCGAGGTGTGGGAAGGATGTAAATGCAAGCAATTTCAAAAAAAA